>OZ032121.1:1260278-1387778 GCA_964026355.1 Pseudorhiza aurosa
CGGTCCTTTGTGGAATCATCCCATTTCTCCAGCTCCCTTTTATCTCCAACATAGCGCGGTCAACCTGCGTAAGTCACCCACAGAGAACATCAAACTAGTGACTTATCCATACGCGCTCTGCAATGAAGTCTGGCATCAATATCACCAGTAGTGGACTGAGTGCTGAGCCTTGGTGGAGTCAAGCCCTGGTCGATAGCGAATTCAACCCTCCTATGTCATTTTCTCCCGACCTTTCTTCTACCTCATTCATATAGCTCTTTACCAGGGGTACATACGCTGTCGGCGCTTCCCTCTTCCTTTAAACACATCACATCTCTTTCTTGCAACATATTCAATGCCTCTTCTCTGCCTGAAAACCCCACATCGACATCTTCTTAACCCTTTCAATGCACTTCCGTCAAATTGCGTAAAATAGATGAAACTGATTGAACAAATTCAAAGCTTTTCAAAAAACAAAATAATAAACTCACTACTCCAGCCCCCGCAACAATCAGATCTGGCATTTCCTTGGGGTCCTGAAAGAGATTGCCAACACATCTAAATCAAACACTCTTCCTTCTTGAAAATTTTACTTGAATAAACATATTTTCATTATCCTTATCATTGATGATGAAATTTTGTGGCTTTGCTAGCCAGATACAAATAACTTACTTTAAGAGAGATTCATATGTGCATATTTCGCTGATATCTACCAAATAGAAGTAGATAACATATTTATCAAGAAGTAGGAGCTTTATAAGAGTATTGTTTCAAAAAAAATTCCCTAAAAGATGTCTGAAAATGCACCAAAAACTAGTTCCACCAACTTCTTAATAATGCTAGCTTTTCTGAACTTTTATTCTAAATTGTGGAATCTCATAAAAAGAAGTTCAGGGCAAAAATGATTGATTAAAAAATAACTGAACCGAACAATCGAAAATTCCGCTGGATTTCTTCACCTATGTTATCTCTAATTTCAAGATATCTTAATTCTTTCACGCTTGTAAGCTACATAAAATATTTTGATCGATTCTTTTCTTAAAGAAAGTTTCAGGGACGAGAATAAATCTTATTTACATCAAAGGTGCTAACAATGACCAAAATTTTAGATGAAAGCGATGTTTACTTTAATCCAGGACTGAAACAAATCATCCATTTCCCCATTGGCATGTGGCTGCCAGAAGAAGTTCTAAAAGGTAATAGTAAAAGTGAAGACAAAGCAGTTCAACTGCAGAAGAAACACAAGCTTATAACCAAGTAGTTGGAATTTCATTTACCAAAAGTTTTAGCAATACTAATAATAACAGCTTGAAGAAAGTTCAGTTCTCAGCAGTTCGGTTAGAAGAAAGCAACCACCCTGAGGGAAATGCTTAAGATCCTTGATCCAAGCGCTTTCCCGAGTTTGACTTACACTCAGAGTGATGAGAGCTACACACTCTCTGTTACTGCAGCTGTGACAATCACAGGCTTGGTCACGGCAAGAGAAGAACCAGGACATTTCTTAACAAGCATAGCTTCTCAATATCCGAAAATCTTCCTTCAGATGCAAGGAAGAAACCATGTAAGGTATCTATCAAACGTTTTACATACCACAGAAATGTTTCTTGGCTCTGTGTAATGTAGATTACTATGCTGGAAAATGAATAAACCAATTGGATCATTGCTTGGTAACTGCAGCCTGATCAGAAATTGCTAACAAGGATGACCATGACGAACATCATTAATCAAAATCTATTTTGCTGACATCTTAATATTGACTAATCCATAAACTGTTTACCCCCTTGGACTTCCCATTGGTCCCTTGTGTAGTTCCATGAAAAATTTTGACCCCTTACTGTCTTAATTTTGATTTCCTTTGAACATTAACTGCCAATGATGACCCTGCCTAGAGTTGAAAGGTTCTAAAAAAACTAATAATGGCATGATCATTTACTAAGTCTTAATTTAAAACTTTCCATTTTTGTTTCTGTCAGAAATTGGCACTTATTGAAGGCGTGGAGAGGAATACATACAGCTTTATCATTCCTTAGTTTCTTGCCACTCAATGACCCAGTAAGGTAGAAGAAGAGGCCTCTCATTCTTGAATCACCAACAAATGCTACTTTCTTGAATTTCAAGCATGTTCTTGTTTCACTGTGGTGGAAAGGAAGACTAAGAATTGTAGCATATAACAAACTGCAAAACATACTCAATCTTAGGTTACCACCAACCAGATTGAGGGCTTTGAGATTTTTCTGCAGAAGCACTGTTTTTGTTTAGGTCTTTCCTCATTGACTTGTATATTTATAATTCCTTTTGTGTTACCTGTGGGGGAATTCTGCTTACACACACACACGTACACACACATACACACACATACACACGCACACACATACACATGTACACACACACACACGCACGCACACACACACACGCACACAAACGTACACACACGTACACAAACGTACACACATGTACACACACACACACACACACACATACACATGTACACACACACACACGCACGCACGCACACACACGCACACACACACACACACACACACGCACACACACATACACAAACGTACACACACGTACACACATGTACACACATACACACACACACACACACACACACACATACACATGTACACACACACACACACACACACACACACACACACACACACACACACACACACACACACGCACACACATAAACATGTACACACACACACACACACGCACGCACACACACGTACGCACGCACACACACGCACACACGCACACACATACACACATACACACACATGTGAAAAATATACCCAAGAAAATGCAAAATAAAAACAAGCAGAATGCTCCAGAGCAAATATGTACGGTAAAACTTTCAAAAGGACTCTTGAAATTTTGCATTAATAAGAGTATGAAGAATGCTAGAAACCTTGGCATATAGTCATGAATCATACAGCCACTTGGTTGCCAATGATCCTTGATCCATATTCCGCTTGAAAATAACATTGAGCAGGTGTCACTACCTGGTGAGAATAAAATAAAGAAGCATAGAGAACAACAATACCAAAATATCTAGGATTTGTAAAAAGAAGTATTCTGTCAAAAGTACATCTATACAATTAATACATTGCTGAATATGGCATTGACAAAAAGACTAAGAAAGAGCTAACCAATTTTCTGTTGACTTGTATTCTATAAAAATTGCACAAAATACAGCATCCCATACTCAGTTCCAAAGCTTAGCAGAACCAGCAGCAGGGGTGAAAGATTTTCCTAGGGGAGTGGACTTTGTGTTTATGTGGTGAAGCATGTAGAATTTTAGCCCCCAATCTTATGTTATTGGCAAATTCTCTATATCCCATCAAGTTTCTGGCAAAAAATAAACTCATGAAAATTGAAATTCATTTGGGAGTGTGTATATGGTCCTAAACTATGGCTTTTTATATGCTAAAACCATCATGGATTATCTTTGCCTTCAGTAACTTTCAATAATGTGCGTAGAACCGAGAGCCACATAAAAAAATTACAGCAATCGAAAATTACCCTAATTCAAGCTTGTGATGAGGCCACACTGCCAAAATACTTAGTTACATTATTCATTTTTAATTTACTTTATACAGCTAACATACTAACCATTGTACATAATACCTATTTATGGGTGAACGAACAGTAGATAAATAGATAGATGGAAAGATAAATGGATAGATAGATAGATAGATAGATATAGATAGATAGATAGATAGATAGATAGATAGATAGATAGATAGATAGATTAGATAGATAGATAGATAGATAGATAGATCGATAGACAGGTTGATTGAAAGAAGCAGTTTTACTCCAGTTTCTGTCAAATTCTGATAAATATCATCCAGGGGAAATAACTTAATTCAATACCTTGAAACTGAAGTCTACCAATGTGCCAGGCAAATGTGGTGAGCAGAATAACTCCTGCGACAGCTTTACCACCAATCTCTGTAATTCTTCTGGCCCGTTCTGCTGGTGCAAATGCTCCACTCTTTTTTGACGGGTTTATTGCCATAATTTTCTTTTTATCACTTGTTCCATCCATTTTCATAACCTATGTTTCTAATTAATAAATAAACATTTGTGAATGCAAACTTATGACTTTAAAATGAATTCACTGAAGAGAATTATTATCTTTGAAATGGATGGAAGAAAAATATCCTAATTTTACTCTCAATCAAAACTACTGAGCTGGAAAAAGAGAGAGAGACTCTGAGAGGGAGAGAGAGAGAGAGAGATTTTATTATGTCTTTTTATCTGTCTATTGTTTCAGGCAGCATCAGTTTGGAAATTTCACCTGAAAGGAGACTGAAGAAGGATAGATAGAGAAAGTAGATTGGGCAAATAATATCAAATCCATGCAAAGTAAAAATAAATTTGACAGCACAAGTGAGAAAGTCGTAGATATTGTCTGTGAAGATAAGCTGCAGAGTCACAGCTCTGAGCAAGCTAAAATTTCAAATCTGCAATTTGTCACAAAATTTGCCCAAACTGAGTTTAATTTTCAGCACATCTTCGATGGGAAAGTTTCCTCAAAACAGACAAAATAAATACTAGGTATAATTTGGAAGGGATGACTCATCTAGGATCAAACGATGGAGATTTAAGTAGCCCTATATGTACAACAAATTAGGAGGTAGGGCACTAAAATCTTTCATCATAGGATAAAGCGACGTTTGTCATTTTAATTATGAAATATAAACTACTCATCGGTCAACGAACAACTCCCTTACACCGAAACAGGGTGGGTTTTCTTTGCCAAGAAAAAAAACAGGATAGCTATCACCATGTTTGAAATTTCCCTTCCAATTAATCGCTCATAAATTAAATTGAGTTATCTCACCAATTAATACTTCACCAACCAACCGGACATATTGCTTACTTGTTCGTTTATTCGCTTGTTTGTTTGTTTCAATCCATCACTTCTCCAGGTTGCAAGGGACAGGATTCCAAGTCCACCTCGATTTCAACTGACAATCAGGGCTCTGCCCGAGGCTAGCCGAGCATCTGCGAAGGAGCTATACTGCGGGGCATATTGCATCACCCCTTCTTGTCAACGGCCATCCCTTGCACCCACCACTGGTGCCAACTGATTGACCATGTCTTTCTCTGTTTTTGCACTGTATGATCTCCTGTAGATTTTTCAGCCATTATCTTCGGATGGGATTATTACTTTATACGCAGTAAATTGTCCCCTAGTTCATTTAAAACAAGGCGTCTGCCAAATTTCCCAATGATAGACGTCTTGAGCAGGAAGCGATGCAATGATCAGTAGAGCCAATCGAATGAGCGTAAAATTTAGTAGTGTTTTCAACTTCTTTTTCTAGAAACTTCACTCAAGCATATTAGATACAGTTCATCCATTTTCGGATTAGAATTACGGGTCTTTTTCTTTTTCTGATACTGTTATCGACTGACGTAATCCACGGTTTTGTTTCACTAAATTCTACAGTCCTCTTTTTGACTTCATATGCGTTTATAATGGGCTAAATAAATTTACAAACACAGGATTCTTTTTCTATAATGAACCCATTCCTCTGAGGCGTGTCAGAACCACCAGAAGCTCAACTCATTCACACCCTTTCCAAGTTTCACTGCCTAATCCAATAACACGACCCCACAAATCGTCATTCACCCAAATAACGCGCAATTTATGGAACGCCTTGACCTCTTCTTCCTTTCCTGAATCCTACAACTTGCCATCTTTCAAATCTAAGATCAATCAACTTGCCATCTTTCAAATCTAAGATCAATCAACTTGCATGTGTCACTTACATCTGTTCTGCTTTGCTTCTCCTGCTTTGTAGCTACAAAACATTCCCATGATGCCATGGGTGAATAGCAACGGGACCTGAATCAAAGAGAAAGAAAATGGCGACAACGCCAGGAATTCCTAGCATTATTGAGTAGTATCAGCTTTCGGTTGAAGATATTTTACTAAATTTAGAGGAATCATTTGCATTCAAATATCATCATGACAATAACTGAGGTTTGGTCTTTTATGTTTGTCAATTTTCTCTCCGTGTAGACATGTTTTAGCCATGCTGTCAGCGGCTACTGCCTAGGCTGTTCAGAGGAGCACACCGTTTAGCAATCGACCGCCGATTAGTCCTTGCGCGTTCAGGTTGTAAAAACAGTAGTCAAAATTTGACTTGAAATATTCAAATTTTGAAAATGAAGTGCTCAATCCAACATAACACCATTCATGCCGAAAGTTGAATAAGTTTCAGAACATAGAAGTGTTAGATCGGATGGTTGCTAACCCAACTAATCGCAAGTAGTAATTGCGCGAAAGAAATGATTTAATTGGGATCTAGTCATCCTACTCTGTTGGCGAGAAATCGATTTTGCGAGACTATGCATGCGAAGAGATTAACGAAGAGGCTTAGTATGAAGTTAAATAATCAGGGGATAAACTGAACCGGAAAATGTAATTGGCAGAAATTTTTAACAATATGAACTTGTTTATAACGTTACATAACAAGAATAAGTTCTGTTGAAGCCTAAAGCCTTTAACAGCTCAATTCAATAATTTTATGGTAATTATTACAGTTCTTGAATAAAGGATCATAAATAACACTCTCGAGTGACCCAGGCCGTTATCTGTAAATATATGTATTATTATTATTATTAGTATTTATATGTTGCATTCTATTTGATTACCTTTTATGTTGATCTATTTTAGCCTTCTTTCCCATACTTCACCTGGGCCTGTGCAGATGAATTGGAGGGCAGACTGAAAAAATCTTTATATCATGGTGGCAGAAGTGACTGCATGGCAGCTGTCTCCTCTGCTGCATTGTCAGGCAAGCTTAATATTTGGTTACATATTTATATATCTAGTAGGTTGAAATTATCTCCAAAAAGTATGTAAATAATACAGAAGGCCTTATTTGCTTGCAAGAAGACTCAAATAGTTGATTTGATCTTAAACTTGCTATAGAAATGTCAATGTAAAGCCGATTGCATAAATAGATGCAGAAAGATAATAGTGAAATTACAATGTAGAGCTAATGTGTAAGAACCTCAGAAGTGGGTGAACTATTGATTCAAAAGGTCAACTTTCACTTTGATTGAAATGACACACCATTTTCCACCTTGAGAAAAAGAAGCAATCCTTTTTACTTGAATGCAGAGTTGAAAAACTTTCATGACACATCAATTTTTTTATTCCAAGTCCTTCAGAAAGTAAATTCTCATATCAAATCCAAGAATAGTCAATTGTTAATGTCTATGAAAAAGTTTGAAGCAATTAAACAATATAGCGACCATTCCGTAGCATGATGGAAATGATCCACTGATTCCACTTTTCATCCAAGTATTAATTTCTAACCTATTTATTTACAGATTTGGCCGTGTCTTTGTATGTTGCAGCTGCTCCATCCCCAAAGCGGAAACTTCGACCTGGGTACATTGGATCGATCTCAAAGTAATAATTTTTCATCGGTTTTCTTTTAGTCTCATCCGCTAGCAGCTTCTTCAATAATACAGCGCAAATTGCTTGACTTGAATGTGTGACACTTTGTATAATCTATTTGTAGTTTCCATGCTAGTTCAGCATTAAATTATAGGAATTTCTTTCCTAGGCGTCTGGCTATCAACCCGTGCACCATGATGCTTGGAATTCTTTATTGTGAAAGAATGCGGCAAATAAACCCAGAATATTTAAACAGGATCTCCTCCTCTGATCTTTTTGTTGTGTCTCTGGTAAGTGCTGTATCACATGTTTATATTTTGGGTGGCCCTAGCAAATGAGCTTTTGATGTAAAAAGGAAATGTTGCAAAATTGAAGAAACTGAAGTTATCCTTGCTTTCTATATCCATTTTTAAGTTATTTGAACACTTTTTCTGTGTTGTTTTCTGCAGGTTGTTGCTTCAAAATTTCTTAATGATGATGGAGAAGATGATGAAATATTTAATGATGAATGGGCCGAAGCAGGTAATTTCTGTCATTTTCTTTGAGCTGAACGTTTAAAGACTCAAGATGGTAAAACAGAATTTTTGCCAATGAGTTGCTAAGCAGTAACAGCTATGCCTAGTTTACCGAATTCAGAAGACCTCAGTTGATGAGATTTGAAAGGATGTCTCAATAGTGTAGTGCTTGCTCATTGATCCTATAGTCAGTGGTCAGAAGCGGACCCCAGCTTGAATTTCACTTAGATAGCAAGGAAAGTTGCTTGCTCTCTGTAACTGAAGGTGTGGGAAACAAAAGGTGCAATCACATAAAAAGAAAAGACTGTGATAGCTTCTCTGTGTCCCAAAATCTACCTTCTTATCCTAGGTTTATGTAATCGTGTCTCTCTCAGCATGTCTAATAAGGTAAGAGAGTGGCAATGGAGTAAGGTTCCCTACTCGTTGTAGGTATTCACTGGTTTTGCCAGCAGTAAGGCATTGCATCCGTGTTTCAGTGTATGTGAGCACACCAATCCTGCAAGAAGAACCCTTTGCATTGCTTTCATGTTGATTTTAATTCTTTTCTAAGGTGGTTTGGGAGTGAGCACAGTTAATCGTTTGGAGCGAGAGTTTCTCAATGCAATGGTAAGTGGTCTTTTTGAATTTGTTTTGTACAAGAGACGCAACCATTCAGGCTTACTGCACGAGCACTAGTGAGACTGGTTTAACATGCAGGTGCAGATTGGCAGCAAATAGAAAATTGGAAACTAATTGAAAATCAAGTGATGGTTATCCTTCTAGATTTTTTGGAATATCTTTTGTGCTCATATCACTTCACATCCTCTTATTTATACTAGCAATGGCGGGCGTATGTCAGTCCAAAGGAATTCTTGCTCTTCTGTAATCGTTTGGAGACAAGGTCAGTGGCTTGTTTTATAACGGGTTGCATTCTTGGTATAATTTGTTTCTCAAATCCCTTTGATTGTCTCAAGTGATGTTAAATTGAATTGATTTCTGACAAGAAGCTGCTACCAACCAAACAAGAAGCAGCAAAGGGGAGGGAGATCATTTGGGAGGGAGAGTAGTTGGGAGGGAGAGTAGTTAGCACTGGGAATGAAGTGAATCCACCCACCTTTACCTTCACAGATAATCATGGGTGAAAACCTGATCAGTATCTTAGAGGGAAGGGCTCTGTTACTTTTTGATCTTGTGCAATTGTGAACATTGCTTTCCTTTCTTATTTGATTTTGCCACTTTGCTTTTTAGCATTGCTTTAAAACATGGTCTTGATCGCGGTTGGTTTTCTTACACTGATTTGACAAACATACTAACCCAAGTTCACTTCATGGATGTATTTCTGGCATCAATTCGGAACGCTTTCCAGGTTGGTAGTTGCAATATTACTCAGTATGAAACAGATTTGTTTCATTTTCTATGCCAAGTAACTCAAATTTCTCTGGCGCTTTGCCATTTGAACCACTCAGGGTATGGTTGAATCAAATGCATGCAATTCGTCAATTGACATTTATCTATTCAATAAGTATCAATGTGAATGGTTGCAATTGATTTTCCCTTATTTGTTCATTCATCCATTTATTTATTCATTGATTAGTTCATTCACTCCCTCATTCTATATCATTTTTGTTCACTTGCTCATTCCCTCATTGATTGATTGGGTGACAGATTTATTCACATATTCATTGATTCATTCGTTCATGCCCTCATTATTGCATTGCTTTGTTCTCCCGTTTGTTCCTGCATTCATTTGTTCACACATTAATCAATTCAGCCATCCATTTCTTCCTTCTCCCTCTTTATTCCCATAACTCATTATGCGCCTGTTCATCTTGTTCAAAGGTGCTGCTCAGTTGCTCTTTGGTCTATGGTTTATCAGTCAGCATTTTACTAAGTACTGCATTTTGCCTCAATGCTACCCTCAGTCAAACCAACAATGGAAGTGTACGTGACGTCATCAATCCATATTCAGACCGTTTAATCACTCGAACCCGGACAAGTACGGCAGCAACAACAACGACTGATGAAGCGACGAGGATGCCACGCCACTGCGAAGTCACGTCGCCGTTGTCGTTGAGCCCAGAGAAGAGCGATGATAGCAGTTTCCGCCAGCAGTTGGACGGAGTTCACTCAGATGAAGTCAGTTCTTATCCTAACAGAATGGCAAACTCCTCAACAAGTAATCAGGACTTCAGACTTTTCAGTAACCGATTTGCGCTTGACTTTTCCCCAACGAGATTTGAAGCAGATCATTCAACACAGCGATTACCAGAGACTGGTGGTGACGGACATATTCGATTTGAAAATGTTTTAATCTCTCATGATGCATTCAGTCTTGGGCATTCGATTTGGACGACTTGGAAGTACTGTTATGACAGGACTCTGATACTACCGAACGTTCTCAAGCAGCAAACCAACATCACACTTTTCGGCAGGCAAAGTCTTTCAGAGTCTTTGTTTCAGAAAAGAGACAAGCCGACCATTGGAATGGGACTTTTTTTGGATACATTTATGAACCCTCGATATCAGTTAACGTAGTTTCTCATTTTATGCCTAGTATCTTTTATTATTTTGCTTTTATTATCTGTGTCTGTGCAGCTATAAACATTCGTTGGATTGATCCACTGAAGCATTGAGTTGATATCTAATCATAATAACATGGTATAACATCCATTTTTGGCTCTAATTTTTGTATGTATTGTAATCTTTCTAATTCTAAACATGTACTGATTTATGCTAATGTTGAATGGCGTTAAGCGCTTTCTTGCTAGGTTTTTGTAGTTTAATAAGGTGAAGCTTTAAGTAGTATTGCTAACATGCGTCTTAAATCTCTCATATAATCTTTTGCTCCAAGTGTCATTTGTTTTTTTGACATGCTCCCCTCATTTTATCGGATGGTGGTTAATTTGCTTGCGGTCATGTTTGAATACCGGAATAAGTCCTTTCCCCCCGACCCCCGCTGAGGCAAATTGCAACCATGGGCGACCAGAATTTACATGCTAGATATTGGTTTTTTCATTGATCATACAACTTGCCTCTTCAGATCTAAAGTTAACAAACTTGCCCTGTGATCCATCTCCACTTAGCCTTTCACTTTCTTCCTTTATTAGGGCTGTGTATAGGCTACCGTAGCTTTCTCCATCATTTCTCACTAAAAATCGAAATCATTTGAATTGGGCCAAATCTATTTTCTACATTTCTGCTCACCTAACAAGGGGAAATCCCTCATGAAAACCCACTTCCCCTATAAAAACTCATCTCTCTTCTAGTTTCTGCTACGCTTTGAAACGATTGTAATATGCAGCTTACATAGGAATATGATTTTGGTATACATATACCCAAACTGCCATTGGCGATCATCCTCGGGGCCCAGCTCATGGTTTCTGCTAAGCTCCACGTCGATAAAACTCGCAATATTATTGACTCTTCGCTTCGAGTAAAGATTGGAAGAAAGAAATCCCAGATAATTTCGGCAGAAAAATTGCATCTTTTTATGACTAGTCGCGCTTGGCTTCAAATCCCACAACAACGACTAAACAAGACCCGCCATTTTGATGTTTGCATGAGAACGTGAAGAGAAGCCATGATATAGCAGAAGGAGCTTCCAGTTCCCAGAAACGTGCAAGGCGTGCATGCATCTCTAGGTAAAGGCAAGTCGCATCCCAATGGTTAGGTGTCCTTCCTCCAGGTGGGATGAAGTCAACATGGCCCATCCCCTGGGGCTTCATCAAAGAGTTTCAAATGAAAGGAAGGACATTATAAAAACTTTGAAAATCAGGCATTATCTTGGTATTGACATTTTCTGTAACGGAAATAAATGCATCTGGGGGGGGGGGACAATTGTAGTAAAGGATTGACCTCGTAATGTCGTTAGTCATTCGGGGAAGGAGGTTGGTTGGGGAGAACTGAAAAGAAAAACGAAACTGGCTGATGAGAAAAGCGAGAAGCAAAAAACATTCCACTTTTAATGATTGGCTTCTAATTCAGTTTGTAATATATATATACAACAGTGCACAAAGGAGATTACTATGATAAAAAGTGAGTTAACTGTGTAGAAAAATATACTTTTACCAGGTGGATTTGCTTCAACAGAATTAACAAAAATCTGTCACAGCTAAATTGTACGCATATAAAAGTTTGTTAACCGGCAACTAACTCCCAATCCTGTCCACCACAATAACTCCGGAGTGTTTGGGATTAGCGAAAAATATTTAATTAATTACGTGAAGGCCTTAGCTGGAAGATGAAAATATGTATAACTCTGAATTATATGAAATTACTTAGAGGATCAATGGATTCAAGTGTTAAGTTGGCACAGCAGAGCGACCCCTCGTTTCACCCAATGAGCGGGTGGCAATGCCGATGGCAACTTGATTTCCATGACAAAGTTTGTCGAATGACCTGTTGTTGACAGTGTACCACGGCGTTCACTTGTCTTGTAAACAGGAGCTGAATAATGCACTCTGTCAACTTCATCTCCTTTCTTGCATGGTTTCAACCATATCTGTAGAATGAAGAAGCATTTCCATCTCAATTGAAACGGTATTTTGCAAATAGCTGTAGGTAGCAATGTCCTAGTTGATTAGCTACGCTGTGAGCCAATTTAACGGCCAATCATCCAATCAATCAGTCAATCAATAAATCAGTTAGTTGATTAATAAATTAGTATATCCTAGTAACTAACGAATAGATAAAATAGTAGATAAACAAATTAATGATTCGATCTTTGTGTCTCCTTCTTCCACAAGACATACAGTTTAGAAAGACTGGCTTTGCAACAGAACGAAAGAGTTGGAAATTTTCTAACCTTTGATTGGCTTCAAAATCAAATCAAGACTATGCTCTACTTCAAAACAATTCCTGATGCTCTAACTTATCAATAAGTGTTTGATTTAAAGGCAAAATTAAAGTTATAATCACCACAGGCATCTCATCTTGCAAAACCTTGGGAATTGATTCTCCCATGACTTTGTTCTCTCTGTCCCAGCGAGCTCCCTCTACGAAGAGCCCTTTAACGTAAACACCTACGAACGAAAATAAATTAGAAAAATAAGCAAAAATGCTTTTCCTGCGCCTTTTAAGATCATAGAGAAAGACATTTCGATGAAAAAAATCGCAGTATACCTATATGTCATTGACGTATGCACGAGATGGCCGCTGAGCCAGTGCAGCATTTGCCACGGAATTCAATACACTGGGTTCAATACACTGGGTTCAATACCAGTCATCGCCGGTTCGAGGCATGCATAGCCCAGTTTAGGTAATCAAATATTCACGATGATTCGTCTGAGACCTGATGGTTGGTCAGGGCTGCAACACATTAACATGAGGTTTTTTAATACAGCAAGAAGCAAAACGGAATGGATTCCACCGAAATTAGACTACCCTGACTGGTCTCCTTTTTAGCCATTGGTTTTTCTTAGTCTGACGAAGAAAGATGCTGCAAGTTCTGCGGATCGGATGATGCATATTATGAAGTCATTTGAATCAAGGAGAAACGTGTCATTCAGACGATAAACTCAGCAGGTGACATCGCTACGTCAAGAGGAAGGACCTGAACAATGTCCGGTAAAGAGAGTATCCTTAAAACTTGGTTCCATCAGAAGGTGGCAAAGAATGTTCTTCATGGAAAACGAGAATCCTCTTACCATCTTCAGGCGCTGTATTGTAATCTTTGTCTTCTAATATTTCGAAATCAAAACTCAGCAAATCGATCGGGATGGTGTACTTTCGAGCAAAGTTCTGCTGAGTTCCTAAAAACGAGAGAAAACGAGAGGAAAATTCCAAGGCAACAAAAAAACGTTTTGCAAAAAGGGTGAAAAATGGTCCAAAGCAAAGTACATAAACCAATCTTCAACAAAAACGAAAAAAGATGAAAACTTGCATCGCTTATTTTGTTCCTTTCCGATTGATTTAAATGGTTGACTGATGATGTCGAGAATAAAAAACTTGAATTTCTCCTTACCTGTTAAGAATGCTTGTGTGAAGAAAAATCCTGAGATCCAGAATACTATTGGCGGTCCAACATCATACCAGTCTTGGAGGAATTTCAACCTGTCTACCAGGTCTTTGATGTAGCTTCCGAGCGGTTTTAATGATGGATATGACTTTGATTTCCATAAATTGGGAATTTTTCCATTTAAGATACTTTGTGCGAGATCTTCTAATGCTGATGACATGACAACAAGCCCCTGTCGAGGAATATAAAATGTAAGAAAAGAGATCTTGCTTAGGGTCGAGAAAATCATAACAAACTTTAATAGATTGGACACGCATTGGACAGCTACTGGTGTATATCAGGAGACGCTATAAATTACTAATACTACTACTTCAACTACTACTATTACTACTATTACTACTATTACTACTATTAATACTATAACTACTATTACTACTATTACTACTACTACTACTATTGCTACTATTACTACTATTACTACTACTACTACAACTACTACGACAACTACTACTACTACTACTACTACTACTATAACTGCTACTTCTATTACTATTACTACTACTACTACTACTACTACTACTATTACTACTACTACTACTATTACTACTACTACTACTACTACTACTAATACCACTGCTGCTACTACTACTACTTCTACTACTTCTACTACTAATACCATTACTGCTACTACTACTACTTCAACTACCACCACTACTGAAACTACTACTACTTCTACTACTTCTACTACTAATACCATTACTGCTACTACTACTACTTCAACTACCACCACTACTGAAACTACTACTGCTGCTACTACTTCTACTTCAACTACTCCCACTACTGTTGCTATTTCTACTACTTTTGTCTTTTACCATTTCGGTTTTCTTCATCACGAAAATACCAACGAAATCTTTTCTTGCACTTGGGTGAACAAAAAGCCCTTTTAACGGAAGTATCAATTTTGTACTGAAGGCTCTAAAAGACTAAAAAGTAAACGCTCGAACCTTGATTGCTTTTTTCAGGTTGATGAGACTTGACCTCACAACGGTTGTTAGGTTATTAAATCTGACCATTTCTTGAACCAAAACCGTGTTCATGCTCTGAAAATAAGAATTATTGCATTAAATCAGTTGACACTTGCATAGAAAGGCACGAGAAGTCGCGTCTGCATATTTTTCATAGCTTGCAAGAAGTAGAATTGTTATTAAGTTGACACGGTAGCATGTCAATAAAGCATTTGGTAATCAGCGTGCTATGTAGCCATAGAAAGGGAACATTAGTGTAGCATCACCAAATGCAAAAATTAACCACCTGATGGCAAGTATGACGAATGGTAGCGTAAAGAAGTAAATATACTGGATTAAAAACTCAACAAATGTGTTTAAATTTGTTTCTATTTCTAATATATCTTGATTTCATGTGCGAAATTCTTCTACAATAAGATAAGTTAGAATGACTTTGAATTGGTGTTTTCTGTCTAGATAGCAGGCGTCTCACCTGAGTGTATGTTGTGGGATATTTTCTCAATGCTGCCTCGTTGTCAAAATTGGGAGGAAGCTTCTGCAAAATATCTTCAGCCACCTCAGTGAGTACTTCGTCATCTGATTTGCCCCCACTAGCAGATGAACGGGCCTAGCAAGAAGTAAAAACAATTACAAAGCCATGTTCAGCGTTCTGAAGAAAGAAAACAAATCAAAAATTTCAATTCACAGCTTTTAAATTGTTATATAAATACCTGAGTGAGAAGAATACTGTCGAAAAGCAAATTTGTCTCTTGCTGATCTTTTGTGATATCAGCATTAGCATGCATTCCGAATACCTCTGGATGCGGTATTAAAGGCAACGATTTGGCATAGTCCGTGTATGATTCATACTGTGGATGAAAACCGAGAAAATGACATCATCTATTCCATGAAATCATTGATGCGAGTAAGTTGATAGAAACAATCTTCGGATTCATATTATTATCAATTAATCGTACGATGGCGAACTTGTACATAGTATCTGGATACATGATATAGGTATACACATATGAGGAAGATTAAATTTTCTCTACCCTTGATCATCCAATCAAAAGCTTCAGAAATGGATGACGAAAGCAATTTGAAATGCCCCTACCAGAGCAGGCGCAAAGCGAACCAACAATACGAACGTATTCATATAGCCATATGTATCAATACATCCACGTGGGGGTGAGAGTACATGCCTACTCTACCGAACTTCCCGAGCTTAGGCTTCCCTCCTTCCTGTTTCTGGATGTCTTCTACCTGTCGACGGAGCAGTAAACGAGCACCTAGCATAAATCTGGGGGCAAAGTGCGGCGAGAAAGGAACTGACAACACCAACTGACAACACCGTTGCTCAGAATGCTACCTCCCTAACAAGGTTCTCATTGTCGCTCGCTTTGAGTAGGAGAATCAACTTAGCTTTAAACATAAGCAAGATAGCACAGTAATACTCACATCTCCTTCAACTGGAGCAAAATAAAGTCCGCTAGGAGAAAAGCAATACTTCTGTTCAGATATGATGTCGGTACAGTAGCACGTGTCTAGAATTGTCAGCAGCGTTCGTCTGTCTCGATCATCCGTAACTCTTCCTCCATAATTACATTCTCCGGTCAAATATTTCAGAGCTGCATACTGAACGTCCTGTGAATTTGATGGGGACAGAAAAGTTCAAAGTTAGTGGATGCAGAAAAATTCACCCTCAGGATTCTTAATTTAGGATCAAAAAGAAAACTTCAAGTCCAACGCTTATCGAGCAGCGTCCTTATTCAACATTATCCTGTGTGCATTTTTGCACCATCCAGCTCTCTTTCTGGCATAATTTCCACCTAGTGTTCGAAGGTAGAAATGGTGTCACGGCAAAGTGGCTCAACATCGGACTCATGAAACAGGGGTTATGAGTTCGAATCCTGTGTATGTTGTGATAAAAACACCACTGGTGAAGAAGGCAACGGGAAACCACCTTGTAAAGTCCACTTCCCTAGACACATCTCAGAGCACTGGCTCTGGTTTCTGCTAAGCTCAAAATCGAGTATGCGACGCAGTTTCAGTTCCAAGGCAGAATCTAAGGCATTAAAATGACCGATATAATGCACTAGCAATTAAAACTCAGCTAGACGAAGAGAAAGTTAAGCTTACGTCGTATTGGTCGAGGAACATATGAAGCTGTCGCACACTGATACGCAGATCAGTTTCATTAAACTCATATGGAATGTTCCAACCAAGTGGACCAAATTTGCGCCGCTCTTGTACCAACGCATGAAAGAAGCAGAGACCGAATAGAAGCTTCTTGAACTCGTACTGAAAAAGAGGCAAAAGAGATCAGCATAAAAAATCTATGCGAAGCAGCACTAAGAGAGAAGATTTGGAGATAATTGCCTGATATAACTGCAAAACAGACATTTGCAGGGAGCGTGGAAATATCGTTTCTATGATATGGAATAAAAAGGTAGGAGATTCAATGCAACAAAATTTGTGTTGATTGTTCGTGGGTGGAGATCATGTATCCTATTCTGGTTATTAGCATGTAATGGTCCATGAAGTGAGACGAAGACTGCTGCAAAAGGTAGGTAGTGACCAAAAATATAAATTATTGAAAAACATACTGGTTTTTTGGAGCTTGAGAAGAAGTCTGGATCAGCAATGGGGTCACTAAGATAAGATCGATAGATATTGGATCTTAAGCCTTTCGGTGGTTCATTGGTCAATTTGACGCCATTCTGAAGAACAGAGACGGGGAAATGTGGCGAAGGGTAACTGGTCAGCCATAATCTGAAATCTGGGTGTGTAGATTCTGGATTCAGTTCCTGCAAAATAATGGATTAGTTAGAAAAGTTACGAATGATTGCTTCAAATGAAATAGTACCGCAATAGGAGAAGAATGAGACAGAGAAATAGGCCACAGCAATAGAGAGCAAGGAAAGTCGAGTTCAATAATCTATACGAGTGGAGGCGAGTACGGTGCTAAAGAGATACCATTCCGAGTCATGGCATTGTGAAACAAGGTAACCAACTTTTTTATCACTGCACCAAAGCCCAGCTTTATATTAGATAATAGTAATAATATACAAATATCTAAACTGGATAAGCCCTTCAACTACTTAAAGCTGTTATAAACGTGTGCATCGCAAAGCGAAGTATAAGGTAAAAGAAGAAGTTATTTGATATCTACCGTTATATTGAAAGAAGGTTAATTGTAGTGGTACCCAATCACGGCTGGGTGGAGAGGTCGAGGGTTTCCAGAGAAAGGAGCGAGCGTTGGCTGAGCCGGATACCTCGAGTTGAAGACTGCTGTAGTATATACTATCAGAATAGTTGCTAATAAGCTAAGCAAATTGTATGGTCGTGTTTGACAATCTAATACACATAATTTGGTTTTCTTATTCTCCAATTAGAATCACTTTCCCAGTTTTACCATTGCTATTGTGTTGCGGAATTAAGGTAGTCCAGTAGTTGCAAATCAGGTGTCCTCAGACGGAAATTGAAGCAAATCTCTAGAGGTAATATATAAGTATAATACGTAATTTGGTTGTCCAGATTACGAGGGGGAGAGAGCTTTCTGACATCTTGATTTGAACAAGTTTTTATGAAGGCTGGATTTCGTTTCATTCATGAATTACACAAAAGGCCAGAAAGATAACACAACCGAAGACATTATAAAGTGGAACACATTAGATTGCATTTTTTAGTAAATTATGTTGAGGATTAAGCCATGTTGGCCTATGCAAAGCCCCAATAATGGAAAAAAGAAGAAAGTGAAAGGCTAAGAGGACAGAGAGATCAGATCAAGTTTATTGATCTTAGATTTGAAAGATGGCAAGTTCTAGGATTCAAGAAAGCAAGAAGGAGGCAAGACGTTCCATAAATTGCATGTTCTTGGGATGAATGACGATTTGCGGGATAGAGTTCGTGGATTAGACAAACAAAGTTGGAGCCAATTGGTTGCGGTTATTGTCGAAATCCAATAAAACTTTACCTCGCAAATCTTTTCAAGCGTAGACATCCACGAAACAGCAAGATGGCAATTTTGCAGCACGACCCATGTTCCTTCACGAACACCCTTTTCAATCATTTTTAAGGCAATCGGGCCTTGACCTTGTCCAAGCGACAATGAACTCAACTTAGAGCCACTGAAACCCTAATCAAAAAGAAGACGGGAACAATCTCAGTCTTCCTCTTTTGGCAAATGAGGTAATGTTGCTATCATAGGCACTGTAGATATGAAATATATGATTCAACCCATGACTTCTTGAATCGTTTGAGTCAATCACTGAATGGAATCAAACTGATCAATCATTTCGATTAACTCGATGAAATCAATCAAATCAATGAAATCAAACAGATGAATTAAATTAGACAGATCCAATAATCAAACAGATCTGATAATCGATTCCTTTCATTTCAATCAACTAATCGCTCGATTGTATCAGCTAATCACTCAATAATGGCCTAAATCACTGTAATCAGTTAACCAACCTGATCATCTGCAAATTTTAGCAGAGCCACCATGGGATCTGATCCGGGGGAGAGAACAAAAATGATTGGAGCAGTACTGCTTGAATCATTGAATGATTTTGCAAGGTCAAATGGCGGCGGCTCGATGTAATGTTTGCCAAATTTAGCCGTTACGAATTCTTGCACAGCAGGAATGATCTAGGTAGGAAAATTGAAAGTATTGCGGTTAAGGCATCAAAAGCAACTCTATGATCTTCTCCGTGGAAACCCGTGCTGTTAACAAAGTACCTAACAGGAGGTGCAGTAGAAATAGGAAAATGTTTTACCATCGAAGGGAGAGGAAGGGTAGAAAACACTAATCCATAGAACAATTATGAATATTCTTTGTTTACTTATTCATACAAACAAAAGGCTACTTGAAGTCTCATCGTTGAAATTGCAAGCTCTTTCACTACTTTCTGTCTCATAATTTGTGTTTTCGTTAAAAATTTTAAATTCGAGTAAACTGAGCCATACCTTGTCTGGCCTAAGGCATCTTAATATCAACATTTTTTGGAATAACCCAAGCTTTTGACTCCATTCACCAGGCAAATCTTCATGGTGGGGCTCCTGAAGAAGAAATGTCGATGAATCGTCAAGGCATAAAATGAATGCAATCAAAATATGTCAGAGAGCTACGTGGAAAGCAAATGCCGATTCTGGAAGGAAGATCACAAAATGAATAGAAAGATTTCGTACATTGCTGTCATAAATCTTTTGCCACCCATCTTTGTATGCGGGAAACTTTTTTCGTAGGTCTTTAAACCTGGAGTCACGCAAGAAAGAAATTAGCAAAGAATCATACAAATTAGGGGCAGGGAAGAGCAGATTAAGGCAGAGCAGGGCGCACCAATATGAAAGAAGAGCAGAGGTGAGCAGAATGTGGGAGAGAAGAGTGGGGGAGAGCAGAATGGGGAAGACAGGACAGAGAAGAGTAAAGCAAAACAGAATGGAGAAGAGCAAAGGAGGGAAGAGAGAAGGGAAGATGAAAACAGAAAAGAGGAAACGGAAGTAAAACAGAGCAGAATACAGATCAGGATAGAGCAGAATAGAACAGATATCAGAGAAGGAGAGATGGAAGCAGAGAAGGAGAGATGGAAGCAGAGGAGTGCAGATGGAAGAAGTGCAGATGGAAGAAGGGTAGAACAGATGACAGCTGAAAAGAACAGAATGGATTATGAAAATCAATACCTTGGGATTTCATCTAGACGACATATCTCATCCCAAGACTGTTTGGGAAGCCAGTTGGCAGGATTGGTATGACGGTTGTCAAGGCCGACACCTCCAGTGAGTAAGAAACGCCATTCTGTCTCCTCCACATCGTGATCGTGTTTCAACAGATTTACGCAGAGGAGCAATGAAAAGAGCAGCTGAAACAGATGAGGTAAAAATGAAGATAACTGATGGCCAAAAGGAAAATAAGATTCTAATACGGCTGATGACTGTTAAATTAGGATCCGATGTGCAAATGGGGGAGACTTCTAATGAACTGTTTGACAATTGAACGAAACGTGGAAAAATCAGCTGCAAACTGGACAAGGCTTGCTCGACCAATCAAAGCAATACTGCTCTGAAAATAGAGCATCAGGTGCTATAGAATGCATCAGACAACACAATAAATTTGGCTGTGAGGATAAAAAAGTTGAGAGAATTTCTATGTCAGATCTTCTTAGAAACAGACAAATGTATTTGAATACGAAACAGCAGCAAGGAAGTTGAGGAGATTAATCAGTTGTAAACTGCACGCAAGCAACACATGCATCGAGGACTTATCAGTGAAATACATGTGTTCATTGATCGCACTTTTGCATGAAAATGTCACAATCTACCTTGTCTTTTTCAAACAACGATCGACAGATGTTGCAGTAAAGTGAATAGGTGAAGTGGTCTTTCAAAGACTTCAACCTGAAATAAAAACAAGCTGAAATTAAATTTTGAAATCACTTTTAGTCCTTAACACTTTCTACAGAAATTCTATCCTAATTGCAAATATGTTTATTCATTAAGTATTAATTCAAAAAGTGAATTCATAAAACACGAGGAGAACCAACCTTTGGTCAATGTCATCTGACTTTTCTGAATTATCTATTGAGCCAATGAACAAATTTATAAACCAAGCCAGTGAATACTGGTACATCGGCTCAATGTTGGCAAGGTCAGCAATTGAAAAGAACAAGACGGTAGAGTGGATTGCTATCGGCTTGTAGCGCATACGGGTCTCGTCGATTTTCGCTTCTGTTTGCTCAGCGACGGCCTTAAATCAACAGAAAAAGCAATATTGCCATGATCAAATGTTCCAGATACAGAGACATTGAAATCAGAGCCAAGTCAAAGGGAAGTATAGCTTTGATGGGAAGGGTGTGAAACAGTTCTTAAGGGTATCGATGCTCAAAAAAGCAACGTTGAGTCCTATACTCGAACTGACCTGCTTCTCCGCGATTTCGTTTGACAGCGTTTTTGATGAAGATAAAACCTGGATGGCCGTTTCATCTTCAAGTATATTGCCCTCTGAAGACGACAAAACTTCTAGTATCTTATCCTCAATTTCCTTTAATTGCCTCTTATTTTCGGCACTTTGCAGAATCAGTGAATTCTTTTCCTCCTCTAGTTCCGGTCTCTCTCTTGCCACAACTATCCCAAGCAACTGATCTTCAAGGCCTTCCGGTGTAATCATGAAATTCAAAAGAGTGACCTGAAAAGCGAACATATTCCAAAGTTAAGGAAATTGGTCAACAATTCAAACACAGAAAAAAGAAATTGTGTGCGGGGGGTGGGGGGGGAGGTCGAGAAATCTGCTATTGAAGTTAGCAACAAAAACTGTTCTTGATAAAACGCACGAGATGGAAAACATGTCTTGAAATCAGATCTGTAGAAATGAAATTTGCGGATGATTTTTTATGTAAGGACTACACCGAGAATTAATTGCACTGGCTTCAATAGCACGATGGAAACAAAAAATGAGCATGCATATCATATTTGATTTATCATAATCAGACATAGGGCTGCTACACTGACGAGTGTCAGATGGAAAAGAATTTTTTCATCATACGCTGGCTTGATAAACGAGAATTTGCAAGGAATCGTATTTAACTCACTTTGACGGCTGTTTCAGGTGGGTAATGAGGATTTCTCAGCTTTGTTGTCATGTAAAACCTTGAGAAAGATAAAATAAAGCATCAAAAAAAGAAAATTGAATTTAGAAGTTATGAACTGAGCGTCCTTTGTTACTAGGCGGGGCTATTGCATGCTCTGCATTTGAAAAGGCGTAGCGGTAAATGCTCATTATGATAACCGTTTGAAAAGACTATATCTGTGCACTCTCTTGCTCCATGTTCTAACAATTTCATATCTTGGGTCAACATTTGCCACATTTTTCGTCCATTTTGATAGAAGCGTCGGGGAGCACATTCAGGGTACTTCCTTAGACACGATATTGTGAGTCTGGATGGCCAGCTGATTTCCTCGCCACACATTACCCCAGCTACAGGCCAGGAATTGACGTATTGCTAAGTAGATATATTGGAATATCCAGGAACAGACAGACGAAACAAAAGATCCTCAGAGCAATAAACATGCGCTGTGAAGACTACGTCGACAATCCCATATAAGCATCGCTTCTCAGTGATTCAGTGAACATTTCGACACTGAGTCACACTTTGAGAAAAGGCAAGGACGCCGTAAGATAAGCAGAACTTCTCTAAATCTTCTAAAACATACCTTATGATTCATGGTTCATGGGAATCTTATGACGTCATATTACGAGAAAAGAATCCTAAAACCTACTTTATGATTCATGAACCATGGAAATTTTGAAATGGTATCATATTACGAAATAAGTCTGGGACACTGCTCGATAAGCATAGCTTCTCAGTATCCTAACATCTACCATATAATTTATTAATAATAGCAATCTTTGACTGACGTCGAATCATACAAGGGCCATAACTTCTCGGCGTCTATATCCACATTTGGATGCTAGGTGAAACATAAAATTGACGAGAACGAGAAAGTACCTGAAATCTTTAGAATATTCGATGGTGCTGTCACCCAGCCGAATACACATGGAACCACCTTGTTTGAAGACTTGCTTTAGCAAAAGTGGCTCCAATATTGGATCAATCTCCTCGTTAATATTTTCCAGAAGAACCTAAAAATCATTTTGGATTTATTCAACATTGCATAAGGAACACAAGGTTGAAAATATCCCCTTCCATCGGCGATTGAATCTGAAGACAAATGGGTCTAACTTTGAATGCATATGATCTACCTTGCACAAAAGATAGATTTCTTGGCAATGAGAAACTTTATGAACTAAGCAGCACATTCGGCTTCTCTTTTTGCATGAGAATGCTTAATCAAGCCTAACTTTCGAACGACATAGAGCAAGAAAATCACTTCACACTAAACATGCAAGCTTCACTTGTCAAGCATTCAACCATTTTTCTGATTGTGTCACTGATTATCAAGAAAACAAGTGTATTCTATAGCGTTCAGCGGCAAATGGAAGTATGCTACGTACAGGGTTACCAAACTGAATGCAGTTTTCAAGTGTTCTAGTATAATCTGGATCAGTTAATTTCATAACACGCAGATTTTTCTTCTCCATATTCTTTATCCATTTGTTCGCCTGCCCTTGCGGGTCAATCATCAGCGGCCAGCGATTTGAATTCCTGAAAGAGAATCCAAAAATGACCGAATCTACTTTTTACAATCATATGCATTTCAGACCAGACGAAGCTACCATTGGGAACAGGCCTAAACGACTGTTAAAGGTGATGGGCTGTCGAGATTCGGAAACGTAGAATATCATTAATGTCATTTATGGAAGGAAATGAAAAGTTTCTTTGAAGGACGAAAGCATAAAAATGACAGTAGCAAATCGAGTCTCTTGTGCCTCATCAAAGCATCGAACGTCAGAATTGACAGTTAATGCCAAAATGTGCGAATGCGGCGGTCTCGCGATGCATGAGCGTATCTAAACCCCTGGGTCGTGGGTTGCAATCCTGCAATTTTCACAATGAAAGCCACCATAAGCAAAAGAGGCAGTGGAAAAACCTTATTAAATTCACTTTCATAGAAAAATCTCGAAGCATTGCTTCTGGTTGCCGCTAAGCTCACGATCCAGTTCCGCTATGAAGATTCTGAAATGCGTGCATCCATAAAGTGAACTGTTTCATTTCGGACATTATATACCACGACCCATTTTCTGATGAGAGTTGAACGAAAGATCTAATTAGACGGTGACGAATTATTTTCCACTTACTTGAGCAATATCAAAGAAAACCGATCATTATCTGGAATTTCCTACTCGGACAAGTAACAGATAAAAGAACTTCAGGTTGACGAAATTGTATTCCAATCACATAACTAGGCAATATCAAAGTTACGTCCAAAATATGCAGCCACATTCATTGGCATGAGATTGTCTTTGCTAAGTGAAAAGAACTTACTCGACAATGATCCCATTTTCGACGGAGAAGCTATCCGTTGGTAGACCTGCAATGTTCCAGTCTCTTATTTTCACAGCATCACCTAGAGTGCTTGTCAAGGAAAGTTCCGAAGAGCATAGTACGCCAAACTTCTTGCAGTCTCCAATCCAGCGAGCAGCTTGCTCCTACAGAAAGATAATCTTAAGTCAATGGCACGTAAATCACACTAGTCTTATTTAATTCACATGTAGCATGGCTACAGCAGCGAAGCTCCGCTCAAATGTGTCTTTCCTACATCTAAAGCAGAACACAAAAAACTGAAAAAGCTCTACATACTAAATTCATCACAAGAAAGATGTAATCAGTCATAGGTCTACTGAGCAGTAGCGCGTGGCAAGGAAACAACAGAGCATCAGAGAGAGAAAAGGAGTGGGAAGCACTTACCTGTCTGTAGTGAGATGTGAATGCACCAAGATACGCAACGATGCCTGATGACACCAGTACATCTCCAGCTAGGTTATTATACAGTATTCCCAAATCGTGCGCTATTTTGCTCCATCGGTCCTTCTCGCCACCTAAACCACCAATTAGTTGTTCTGCACGAACAAGTTTCTTACTGCAAAGATCCACCTGGAATTTAGACACGATTAGATGGAAATGAATTAAAAGTGAGTTAAAGCATTCAATGGTTTATAGAGAGAAATGTGAGTTATTGACCAGACAAGCAGGACTCGAACCCACGAAAATTGACCTTGCATGAATTAATTTCATCACTCTAATTAGCATCAAAATCAGACGTGTTTACATAACAGTCCTCAATAGGGAAGCTGGCTAATTTTGAAGGAAAATTATTCGATAGAAGCAAAATCTTACTCAAGCATCATGCCCTTGCTAGACCTTAACTTTGAAGAACCCTGAAATTTGGATTACTTTTCTTGACACTTCTTATGCATTCACGCAAAAAATTTGAAGATAGATGTCGGCGTGTTGAAAGGCTATGCTTATCAAGCAGAGCCATGAAACCTCCTCTCGATGCGACCACACCTCGTGATGCAACGACACCTCGTGATGCGACCACACCTTGTGATGCGACCATACTTCGTGATGCAATGACACCTCGTGATGCGACGACACGTCGTCATGCGTAAGCATTGAATTACAGAGAGCTGGCGAATCTCTTCACTTAAAAGTGAAAGTTAAGCTCAGGCTCAAACCACCAACACGATGACGTATCCTACTATCACTCTAGCACTGTGACAACAGACGATGCGTCCTAAATCAATGGAATTTTTCACAAGATTAAGCAAGAGAAGGAATACAGACATGTGATGATCTATGGATCTGTTGCGTCGTGTCTATTGCAGGGCTTTAGGTGAGTTTCGATTTTCCCCGTGTTGATGGTCAAGGAGAAGCAGCTGGAAAACTGATCAAGACTACGCTGGCTATTTTGTAAACTGAATCTTCAAACAAAGCACCTGTTTTTCAAGGTCTTCTTTCTTACGAGTGTTTGCTTCAAATTTCTCCTGCAGCTTTGCGAGATTATCTTGAACTTCGCGCAAAACGGCTCGCTTCTTTTCAAGACTCTGAAAAATTGAAAACATGAAAAAAATCAGAAAAAGGGGGCAAAAACGTTGTGTTTACCAGCGAGATAACGCGTGCGACTGGTGGCAAAGGTGTAAGGCCTAAAGGATTAGGGCTTGATGAGAAGAATCACGATGAATTGGATTAATGGACTAACAACAGCAACATAAGCAACAACAACAACCCTTGGGCATGGGAGACTGCCGCTTCGTGGCGCTCAAGACAATTCTTCAAGACAGTTTCGAAATGTCTTCCAATTCTCAGCCATTATCGGCAACCCGACATACAAGAGGTAAATTTGATCGAGTACCTCAAAAAGTGAAGCCGGGTTGGTGGAATTTGGCATGAGCAGCAGACGACGACAACAACAATAAAAAGTTCGAAATTCTCGGCTGTGCTTCAAACGAATAGCACCGCAAACGATACCCATCCGAACAAAGTTGTCCTAAAAGTTGCTCCCATGCATACTCTAGAAGAAGACGAACTCTCTTATTCGCTTCAAATCTCTAGAAAAATGAACTTAATGAAAATGGGGGTGCTACATGACCATGGCAACTCATATGCTACTCTGATGTAACCGTAACACTTAAGAAAATTGTTGAATGCAAGAAAGAGGAAGAAGAATGTTAAAGTGTTCATGAATACAAATAGTTTACCTCCATAGCCACGGCTAATTCTCCCTCTGCCACCCTCAAAGCTTCTTTTCTTGGTGCTACAACTTTTGCAACCCTGAAAAAAGTAGCAATTAACTAAAAAGTAGCAATAAATTTCAAATAAACTGAAACATCGGGCCATTGCTACCTTTTGTTTTACAATTAAAGATATTTGCTTGTATAATATACGTGGAAAAGCAATGGGACTACTTTTATTAACGATTGGACTGTTGATCAATGATTCGAGTTCCCCAATTTATGATTGCACTATTCTTACTATGATTCGCCTGGATTTTTTAATGATCAACTGCACGATGAACTTACTTGTCATATGAGTCCATGGCGAGCACCCATTTACAAAGACCTTCTGCCGCAGTGGACGCAATTTTGATCTTTTCCGGAATGAATTCCGGATTGCTTGAGTATGTCGTCCGGATAACTTTGATGATATTTGGTGATATGTTGTCCTGTCGAACAATAAATCCAGTTGGATGAAATCAAAACTTAACAATGTACTGATGTTAAACCCGGTTTCACTATAACTTTTTCTAGTCGCAGATGCCTCGGCTATGCATTACCGGTAATAATTATAAATATAATTTCTTTGAAACTGACAAATCTACAATAATACACCTCGTTAGTGACAGGTAGTGTACAACTGGCTATCTGCTTCGAATACAATAATAGAGAATATCAATAGCTAAAAACTGTTAACAGAGGTACAAGACAATGGAAATAAAAAATGAATAAAATAATTAAAAATCTAACAACTCAGGATAAGACCACGATTTATTCCTTCTACAGAATACGTAATATATTCTTTAAAACCATTCATCAACTGCATATTTCAAATACAAAAACATAACTCTCTTATAACAGGCAGTGTGAAATTGACTGCTTCTACTTAACACTAATGACGATTCAAACGGAAAAGGGAACAAAAAGAAAGAAGGAAATACAATGTTGAATTAAGCGAAAATATAGTTCAAAGGTTCATCAACGCAGGCTCTGTTTAGTCCATGTTCCGTCGGCAAAGTAATGGAAACCTTTCATTCAAATCCAATTCAAACTACAATTGCAAACCTCTCTAATACATAGGTAGTTTGAAATTGGCTTGCCTAGATTACGGTTTACAATATTAACTAATACAATAAGAAAATAACAAAATGAAGGTAAATATATATCAAGATGGATATCAAATCGAAAGAATTGGGCAGATCTAATAGGAAAGAAGGTCAGGATTATTCCAAGTCTTATTTCTGCAGCAAAAGATGTAGTAAGTGGTACGAATAGCTATAGTGGAAAGTTTGGAGATGAGGAAGCGTCTATGTTGTAGTTCGATAGAAAGGGAGTTGTATATTTCAAGAAAAGTAGTACAGGAGTTGCTGGAGAATAAAAATAATAATCATGATGATGATAATGAACTATTAATTTATAGTTGGCAAAGAGAAGAAATAGCGAATTAAAGCTAATCTAAGTTAACTATTTACAATTTTCTACGATGCGTCGCTGATTAGAAAAATCTAAATGAAAGCAATGCTTTCAACAAGAAATGAAACCAGTGGAAACAACGGATAATGGTACAATACTGTACTACAGCAAATCATACTCAGTTACACAGCATTGAACTAGATTACAGGACATTGGATTATATCAAATGAAATTGATAAAATAAGATGAAATTTAACTGCATTACATTAGAATGCATTGAATCAAGTTATATAGAATAAAATTACTGCGAATCAAATTATATTTAATTACATGATAATATATTAATCTACATTGCATCGAAATAAGTCAAATCGCATCAAATTCTATTGAATTAGATTCAAATACATCTGATCACATTAATATGAGCCAAATTAGATTACAGCAAATGAAATTGCATTTAATTTTATATGAAAGAGCCCGAGACCAACGCCATGTATCTTTACCTTATCATATGCTCGCAATGACTCAAGAAATCTCATTTCCCCGAGAATCTTTTTGGAAGGACCCCAGTAGTCTTCAATCCTTTTGCCTAATGAACAAGCAAAGGAAAATGATTACATTCGATATTTTATCTACGGTAGAAGCTCTCTTCTAAGAGGTAGAATCTAATCCACTCACGGGTATTAGCACATTTGATAGACGCACAGAAAACTCAACTATGGCCGAGGGAAACACAATCGCCAGAATCAACTAGTGCCAATCAGTCATAGAGGATTGAATCAATTATCAGTGCTCACTTGTGAAAATGATAGATGCTAGCATTGGGGAACTAAATAAGATACAATTCAATCACCAATTATGAACCACATCATCAATCAATCACATCACATATTGACGAATACAAGCATCGAGTTACCATCCACAGTGACTGATGAATGGGGCATTCAGAAATTATTAGAAACATCACAAACTACCATAAATCACTCTTCCAATTCTACTGTGCACTTACCCGATCCACTTGGGTCGGGAACTTTGTCGGGTTTCACACCTTTAAGAATACAGATCGCTTCCATTACGAGTCGTACACCAGAGGGAGGCGCTTTCATTGTCTTTACAATGGTAATATCCTGAAAAGTAAAAATTAGCGGAGACATTAAGATAAATTCATGTGCCAATGAATACTTGTAGTTTTGCTGATTTGAAAAACAAATCCATACAATAGACAATGTCATCAAGAAGTTTGATATTCGAAGCAAACCGTGACAAAGATCTATATATATACATAATTTAAGCAGCGCTAATTCACTCACTTGCAATAAAAATTCTTGTATTTATGAAAGCAGGCAGCATGGAAACGCAATGCGTGTTAGAAAAAAGGCCGACATAAGACTAAGCCCTTTGAGCATGTGGCATGAAAAAGAAATTTGGAATGTGAGACACTGAGAATAACTGCCAATGCAAACAGACCGAGTGATAGGGAGATAAGCTTAGACAGTGTAATTGTACGAGATGTGCTAAATTGGATTGGTTCGAGAAATACTGTGACGGTACCAGGAATAGCAATTCATCTAGGCAGCAGAACAGCTGCAAAAAGCGAAGATTGTGCTTCGAACAACAGGACTTGAAAATGATAAAGTGTAGACTGTATTCCAAAGTGGTTATATGAAATGAATCGGTAAAAGACTTCTAACTTACGTTGCTGGTAAGTGTATCAAGAGCAGAAAGTGCAGCTTCTAAAATTGGCAGCGCTTCGCCCAAATCTCGATCACATTCATCTTTAATGGCCTGCGCAGCTCTTGCTTGCTCATTTGCAACTTCTTCATCCGCTTTCACAATCTGAAATTAATCGAGGCAAATTCAATGTGATTTTCAACACCATTTAAGCAAAACTGATTCAACAGTAGTTTGATGGGGGATTGAGAAGATCTCTGCGTCACCTTCTTGTCGTTTCCATTGAGCACGTTTTGATAAAGTGGCAGAGAATGGAAGGGAAAGAGGAAATTGTAGGAGTAATGTCCGTGGGGACCTGAAAAGTTGTGGAAAATACCAAAATAAGAAGAAGAATGTCGGAAATGAGGTTTGAAGTAAATGAAACAATATCACGGTGATACAGTCGTACCTTTTCTGTTTTCGCAACTTCAACCGAATCTTTCTCAATAACGACCATAATCTTGTCAACTTCTTCACTTGCAACGACTAACTGTGGCTGCAGTTCTTTCAACTCAACTTGCATACTTGCAACCTCAGATAAATAATTACGAAACAAATTAAGCCTTGATCCTTCAAATGAATGTCATTTGAATGAGAAAGCTGCTTTCATGAGAAGACGAACGGAACTAAAACCCAGCAATAAAGAACTAAGTAGAGCATGCAGTCATTGAAGGTATTATACAACGCAATTCTAAGATACAAGATGCAAAGCGGAGCAAAAGGATGCAACGTTCAAAAGCAGCCCAGTCACAGAACCAAAAACTATCTTAGCCCACGTGCATAACAGTAATAATGATGATAATGATTATGGTAATGCCAGTGATAATAAAAATAATAGCGGTATTATGATAAAGTCATTATAGCAACTGTTATTATGATTTAATTTATTTTCTAATTAAAGCAAGTTATGCTAACAATTAAAAAATCTTCCTTGACATGATTCCTGAAATTTAGATTAAAATGATGATGAAATGCAGCCCAAGTTTGTGATAGTTGTCTTAGAAAAGATGCAGCTGCATTTATCTGTAATCTAACTTTTCATGCGAATTTTACACAATCCCACAGTGTGAAACTAGAAAATTTCACCTGGCAATGTTTGCCAAACTCTACTAACACCGTATCATGTATGCATTCAATACCATGAGCAGTTGTGTTTGGCTGTTGCACTAGAAGACCATAGCTTTTGCTGAGATACCATCGTCCATGAATAAGATTGATTTCAAATTTTTCATTCCATTTAGGCTTCTAAGGACGACAGCTGTACTATCAAACACCTCTAGGACCATTGGAAATAAGAATTGTCTTAATACGGATAACTCTTGTGGAGCACTGTTTCATGATTGACCTGCATGATGAACTAAGACTGGTACATTTGCTAAACACAAAGCAGGATTGAATGTCATACTACTCGAGAGCTTTACCTGCGATGCAGCAGATTCTAATTTCTCCAATCCAACTTCATATCGCTGTTTTTGCTTCATCACTGCCCTGGTGGAAGCAATGTAAAAAGTTAAGACAACTTCCATCTAAAGGGATCAATTGAACGGCAGGCGTTATCTGCAGTAAAATGTTGGTAGAGTCCTTTAGGGCTCAGACTTCACACTTGACAGCAGCCATCATTTTTATCAATGAAAAATCTATAAACGAAAACTGCATAGAATGATCGTTTCAGAGCTTGACAGACAATAGAAGACAAGACAACAGATATTATAGTGCTCCGATATTTCATCGCAAATAGGTTTTCATGAAGGTATGTAAATATAGGCCGGTTTATATGAAAGACTACTCATGAGGAAGAACACTATTTCTAAAAACACATTATTCTTGTGTTATTTTCCGTGCATTCGGGCGAAGAATTTTCGAAAGAGAAATCTAAAGAGACCAAATTTATATTGTTCAGGTACTCTTGTCCAGATGAATAAAATCAATCCAGTTTAAGATCATATAGATCATGATAGATGGAACTTTTTTCGAAGCACCGAAGTGTATCAAATATTGCTCTTTAGCACTGAAAAGCCCAAATTACAATAAAATACAGCAAAACAGTGTGCAAACTAATACAATGCTTGATTTTGAGCGTACTAGAAACCAGAGACAGGGCTGTGAGTCCCCCTCAACAATATGCCTGAATGAGGGTCCATTGATAACTTAAGCACATAAAAAACTTCATCATCATCATTAATAGTTTCTAAGCGACATAACATCTGTCACTCACTCCTGTTTCTTGCTAAGCAGGTTCTTGTACGTGCTTATAAGCTCCAGGTATGATGTAGGTGTGACGTAATTATGACGTTTCAATTCATTCCAGAAGCGTTGAGACAAATCACGCGTGCTCATGTGGAATTCTTTGCAAAGCTGTACGCATCCGCTGATGACCTGGTCCGGGAGATGGACCTCAGCAAGGAAGCGCTGCGCGACCACTTCCAGAGCATCTGCAGGCCAGCTCTGTCATGAAAAAGAGTTTGCGAGATCATCTCAAAGAGAAAGCTGTTAGTGCATAGCCCTTATGTTGATTGCGTTCACTGCAGATAGCTCATCTATCACATCATTAGATTGCAGGGCTATCTAACTAAAACATCAAGCAAGGGACAAACTGTTTGCCCACGATGATATGAACCAAATGATAAACATCTACGAACAAATGATGAATTTTTTTCTGCTAGCAGTAAAAGCAGAATCTCGCACTCAACAAGAGCAATTTGCTGGAGAGATACCATCCTGAAGCATGGCATTGCTAGGAAGGATGGCCAGTTCATTCCCTCAATAAACAAGAACCACTTTAGGCCAGGTGTCAATTTATTCATGGGTGGAATGGTAGGGAAGATAGAAAATATCCTGAAATTAAAACGATCTTGGCTCATACCCGAAAATAGACTGAGGTATTCTATTGTGATCACAATAGACAGATGCTCTATCTACTTTGCAAGCAATCCCATGGGACACGAAAGAAGTATTGAATGTTTTGATTGGTACCATTTCACCATCTATTCGTACCATCTTTTCGGCATTGAGTTACCTTGAATTAATTATTGATTTTTGAAAAAGGTGATATGAACTTACTTGGAACCAATCAATAGTACAGCAATTGACGAGCGAAGGAAATTTTCGCAGTCTGTTTCTGAAAGCATCGCCGATCGGACTCATGGCCAAAACGATGTGAAGCATCTCACGCGTGCGGTCAACGAAGAAGTTGAAAAGTGCCAACGGAGAGCCGTCAGTCTGTTTTGATTTGTCTCTTTGCCTAGAAATGAAGTGAGACAGGAATGATGAACTGAAGGAATGAGTGAATGAACGAATGAAGTGACGAATCAATGAATAAATCAACAAATTGAATAGCCAATAAATACAAGATTGAGTGAGCGATCGACTGATTGAATAAATAAGCAAATCAATGTAAGAAATGAAAAAATGAATAAATGAAAAATTGAACCAATGAATGAACAAATGAACGAATGGATTAACAAAGAAATAAAAAATTATTAAGGAAATTGAGTGCAAAATCAAATCATTGATGAACATAAGATCAATGAGCAAATGACAGAAACTTTGAAAATAAATGGATTAACCAACGAACGAATCAATTGGCAGAATTAAAGAGTGAATGAACGTAGTAGATGAAGCAACCTGTCAATGATTCTCATCTTTTCGCATATTTCTTGTCGCTCATCCAAAGGGAAGAGATTTGGAACTTCTCCGGCGTTCAGCAGATTATTCAGATCTTCTAAAAAGGATTCTTCTTTTATCTAAAACGAACAACTCAACTGATAAGAAATAGGCCTAATTCAAAGCTCCTGTGAAAACTAGATTAGAGATAGGTGAAGACGTAGTGAGTAACTGTGAAAGATAATCGAATGGAAGTTTAAACACAGAACGAGTTACATGGGAATCACGAAGGCGAAATAGCATTAATTGATTTTGACAATTGACCTGACTTTGCTTACCTGCGTATCTGTAAACAAAAAGACGCCCGGTACTTCTCCTTCTGTCGTTTTTCGCAGAATTCTTTTAAGGTCTTCTCTCCATTCGATACTTGTGTATCCACGTGTTATCTCGACCTGGTGAAAGAGACGACAATCAAACGGAGTCGATAGCGAGGTATTTTCTTCAACCGAGATTGAGGAATCATTAGCAACAAGGTCATTTCAAAATGGGTGACAGAGACCCGATTAGAATTGAAAACGCTAAAATACCTGATGCAGATCATAGTCCGCCATGTGAGAAGCCAGGCGCGTTAAACTTTGACGTCCACTGCCGCCAACTCCGACTAAAAGGCAATGTCCTCTTGGCTGCTTGAGAACGCGAGAAATCCGTGATACATGCTCAATGGCAAATCTAAGCGAGAGAGAGACAGAGAGAGATTACCTTAATGTTAGCATTCAATGCAAGTGCAGAAATGGGTGATTCTGGAAAAAAAGTTACTATTTTGGAATATCCCTGCATAAAGACAATGATTAATAAATCGTCTTTGAGTATCTTAATAATCATTAATAACCTGTGATAATCAACAGGAGAGACATATCAATCGAGAAAGCAAGAACGCAGAAAGTTCGTCAAAAGCCAATCAAACTTGAAGGAGATTTAGCGCAGAAGCTGAAATAAGCCGTATGAAGGAAACAAAAATACATCCTGAAATTTGGAGAAAGATTGGAGGAGTTTCAAGCATTAAAAACTACAAGGGGTCGGTCGCAGGAACGGCAAGCCAAACTATCTTCAAGATGTAGGCATCAAGTAACCAAGTTAAGACTAAAGAACACCAGTCAGTCGTTACTCAGAGGAAAAGGGTATGTTGTATGGAGAAGGAATTGACTGCTCCATTTCTCGATGAGAAGCAGGCCCTGGACAGAGCAATATGGAGGAGAAAGGTCAAAGGGAATTGCTACTTGACAGTCTACACGGACAGCCCACTTTGTGAAACAAGAAAATGAAGACGCAGAAGCATGCATGAGAAAATGCCGAAAAAGGCTGGAAAACGGTTGAAAATCGGCTGGAAATGGCTCTTAAATGCCGCAAAAGTGTGGAGTACCTGAATAGGACAAGATTCATCGGCTTTTTGCTCATGTTATTGTATTCTTCAAGATATCCTTCCACGATCTTTCTCAGTTTGTCAATGTTATTCACTTCTAGGTACGGTCTGGGATCAGCTTTGCTGTCCAGGAAATCGCAATACATTAGACTGTGCAAATCGTGCTCGCTTACTTCTCCCTTTCCGCTTGAATCCAAGTGAAGAAAGAGCTCGTCAAAATCGATTTTGAAATGTCGTTGTGAGACTTCCTTCACGTGGCTTGTAAGCCATGCTCTATCCGCATCATCAACCAAACGATCGTAAAACACCCTGAAAACCTGAAAAAGGCGTGTCAGTTAGGTGCTTGCATCATCATGCAAGGGATAAGGGAGAGAACTCTACCATGCTCTGATGGTAAGCCATGCTCTGATAGCAAGCCTCTAGATCAGGAGTCCCACTCGAGGCCCGCGGGCTAACTGCGGCCCGCAGGATGGCAATTTTTGGCCCGTTTCTTAGAATAAGAATGAAGATATTTGAGAACACTGGGATGTTTTATCAGAGCCTTTCTTGCCGAAAACCTGATGTGACCCAGCCTCACCCAGACTCTGCCTCCAGCGGCCCCCAGGTAGATTGAGTTTGAGATCCCTGCTCTAGATAGTACCAGAATGCTCGAATGTCAGCTTGAAATTCGATCTCCTGGAAACTTTCTAGCCGCTACCGAGATGAAATACGCGTAGCTGTCACTGCCCACGTGTCAAACCAATCGAAAAAAAGCTTCCATGCAGAGTTCGCTCCTTTTACGGGAGCCATGTCCTCATCAGAACTTATAAGCTACCACAAAAATCACAATACCGAAAATTCAAAAATGTGAATGGCTAATTTATGAGCCATTAAACGGGGGATTCTCTAAAAGGTTTCGTTGCATTACCCATAGAGAAATAAGGGGTGGTTTCTAAATTCAAATAATTATTTTATCTAAGTAAAGATTAATCCGGAAACATGCATGAACGTACCTCAACCCCCAGATCATTAAATGTAGCAGATATGTCCTCTAATCACTAGACCAATGACTCTCATATAAACTAAGTTCTACGTACAACACCTCAAATCATTCTAAGCAAACCAATAGATGCTTACCTCATGGGTCCATATCCTTCTGAGTGCGTCGTTATCCACTGTCGTGCTTGGGGATGATAACAGCACCCCCTGTACAACTCTTGCAAAGTCTCTCAAATTGAAAAGGTAGTGGGACTTGGCAGGGGTGGGTAGCAAATTTAGCATTGCAGCTTTGTAGACGTCCATCGTCGCAGCTACCAATTCTTCTCCGCAGGGCAGGAACTCGTTTGGAAAACCTCTGAAATAGAATCGCATATTCAATTTTAAAAGAAGAAAAAACCCCTTCAAACAGGCACTATCAAAAATGCTGTTATGCAGCTTTTAGTTATTTCATGCCATGTTCTTTTTATTTGTAAATCGAGGTAGGGTTTCTATAATCTGAGCTCTCGCAAATTCAGGTAGTTCTTTTTTCTAAACGAGTTATGTTGAAGAAAGGCCATTGTTGCCTATATAAAGCCTTAAAAAGGAAGAAAGAAGAAAGCGAAAGGCTAAGAGGAGAGGGGGATTGGATCAAGTTTCTTCATCTTAGATTTGAAAGAAGGCAAGTTGTAAGATTCAGGCAACCAAGAAGAAGGCAAGAGTGGCATCTTTTTGCCTCATTTCACAACGATGGTTGCTTTAATGCCATCACATTAACAGGGGAGAGAAAATCAGAAACGACATTTAGGGTAAAACAAAGCGTTAAGAAGGGGGCATCGCTAAAGCACTTTTCACTGTGATGGGATATTGGGAAAGGAGGTTGATAAAATCAAAGTAAAAAGTCAAAGTTAAAGATCCAAGTATAGACTTACTTTGTTTTTAAATGCCATTCCATTATTCTGCCAAATATTCGATTCATGGTCATGTCTTGAAATTCATTGATTGTTATGTTATTGAAATGACGTAAGAACCTCGGTGTGACGGGATTTCTGCCTCCTCCTGGTGGCCCCATTGCGCCAATCAATTGAACATCAACAAGGTGTATAGGAGAGGTATCTTTGAGATCGTACCTAAGGAGAGGCAGAGCAAATATTAAATTGATATCGACATGAAATCAAATATAAGAGACAGAAAAATGGACAAGAAAAGCACTAAATTGTGAATGGAAGATGCAGAAATCAAAGCAGATTTGAGCCTCGCACTGGATTCGAGTTTTGGGGATCATATTGGATCTGAGCCCGTGACCTCATGCTATAAGGCTTATGGTGTATCCTTTACGTAAACAAAACAGTTTTGAGGAACAGGGTGCTTGGGATTTTCATCTCTTATAGAAAACGCAATTATATACAATACAGAAAATTTTAGCAATTGGGACCTACTCCACACATTATATCCATAAGGTATGACATCAACCAAGGACAATTAATATTTCAATGGTACTTACCAGGTTCTGTGATCCAACCATTGACGCAAAAGTTCCACAGGTGGCTGTGCACCATATGTCTCCCGTGCTGGCATATTCAAGTCGTCAACAAACACAATCTACGAAAACAAGACATCAAACATTTTTTAAAGACATGCAGAAATAAAATTTGCTTCTGATTTGGAAAATTGTCGATCTTGACGGATTTCGATAAATCATTCTTAGTGAGTTACGTTGGGGAAGAACCTTGTGATCTATACAACCTCCGACAAAGGAAGAGAGAGGCTAAGAGGAAAGGGAGACAAGATCAAGCTTATTGGCTTTAGATTTGAAAGGAAGAGAAGTTATAGGCTTCAGGAAATAATGAAGAAGGCAAGACGTTCCATAAACTGCAAGCCTTTAGAAGGAATGATGATTGGTGGGGTGGATTTCGTGGATTAAGTAGTGAAACTTTGAGATCGTATCAATGATAAAGAAGAACTGAAAGAATTGTCGGGTTCAGGGAGAAGGCATAGGTCGTAGCTAGTACTAACCGTTTTCTTGCCAAGAGGAGGACCAAACACGCCTTTTCTTCTCTTGTCCAGTTTTGACATGATGATATCTTGAGTTTGCTTTGCAGTCGTCTGAGCAGAGAAGTTTATCAGCAACGGTTTATAACTGTCGCCTGATAGCTTCTTCAAAAGGAAATCCTAAAACAAAAACATTAGAACATTCTAACAGTTTTGCAGATCACACTGTAAATCTTTCAAAAGCCTGATAAAAGAAATACTATCACAAAAGCTAATCTTTATCACGAACTTTATTGTAGAAAAAATACGAGGAGAGTTTTTAGCTCTCTGTCACTCCAGGAATATGCATCACGAGGTGTGGTCACATCGAGAGGAAGGACTTGAACACTGCTCTATAACCATAGCTTCTCAGTGTCCCAGAATCTACCTTTTGGTTCATGAATCAAGCCATCCTTGATATGACGTCAAATTGCGAGAAAGGACCAAGATGCTGGTCGATAAGCATGGCTTCTCAGTGCCGTAAGATCTACCGTCGAATGCAAGGCAGAAAGCATGAAAATAGAAAACTAATAACAACTGCTCACCGTAACATAAACGGACTTTCCTGTTCCTGTTGGACCGACGAAGAGAGTAGCTTTACCATGAGTGATGAGCTGATTAATAAGATACGTGTATCTCACGGTGTTAATGGTGGGCACGATGATTTCATTAAATGTCGAATCCTGCAATAGAAAATTATGCCAATTAGACGTGCCGTCCGTGTCTAGATATTTATAAAAGAAGGTCGAAAGTTAGGGTCCACTCTAACGGAACGAATGAAGAAGATTGATCCCAATGTCGAATTCAGATCACAAAATAGAAAGCTTTTGAGTTGCATACTAAAGCTGCGGTTTCCTCTTGATAGAAGCAGCATTATCACCTTCTCAAAGGAGAAGCAAGTTGAGGCAAAAAACGAGAAAATTGATTTTTAATTCTTCTTCGTCTACATATTCTTCTCCGCTTCTCTGTTCTCATTTTAATTTCCCTCTCCACTCAGTCCGATCAAAAAATCCTCCTCTTGCTGTCTAGTCCCAGTTCTATAAGATCCTTCTTCACTGCATCCATTAAAATCATCCTCAGTCTCCCCCCTCTCTCCCATAACCCGGTACCTCCATTTCCATACATGTGTCTACCTATGTACCATGCTCCCCTCTCTCAAATATCCACACCACCTCACATGTTGCTTCATTCATTTTGCGTATTCTTCAAAAACTTTTACATTGCTTCCCTTATTTCTCCCCAAGGACAGCACAGCCCCTAAGGAATTGAAACATGCATAGGACTTTGGGTGCCTTTGCGAACACTGCCAATAGCAGTAGGACGATTCAAACCATGCATCTTCTTTTTGCAAGTCACAGACCTTATCCACTATGATATGCCCACCTTATTTTTGTCTATTCAATGAAATTTGATACAGTTATTACGTCAAAATAAGCTTTTTCCGTCAAAATAATGCATTCTTAATTATTCAGAAGAGAGAAAATTTCTGAGAAATGATTCAAAGTAAATTAAAGCGACTGAGAGTAGACTTATCTAAAAAAACCGAAGAAGACGAAAAGGAGGAATGAAGTCACTTCAAACAAAGTCAAAAGAAACCGGAAAATCTTAACATTACCTTTGGAATAGGAGGCGCATCTTTGATTTCATCTGTCCACAATTCCCATTTTCCCATTCCCTAAAATGATATTAAATTGCTTGAAAATGCTGTGAGAATCTGCCGCGACCTCTTATATAAGCTCAATCAGTTCTCATGTTTCATCTAGCATCTGAAGGGGATTTTATATGCAATGAGAAACTAAAAATATCAAACAGTGCCTCAGTCTCTTAAAAGAAGCTGCTAAAGGTGGGAGAACGACTTAGTGGTTATGGCACTTCTCAGCTCCGAGCTTATTTTGAACTTGAAGTGAGGAGAGTCGCCAACTCTCTGTGATTTCATGTACGTAGCAATATCAGTGTGTGTTCAGCATGTAGCAAAGTAAATAAAGCTTCCACGCAAAAAAGATTTGATACTTTAAGGGTGTCTTAAAGTTTACCTTCGAAAAAAAGTCCTATGGACCTGCAGTTGCAGCTAAAGACTTTTGTGAACGGATGCGTTGTTCAAATCGGTGAGGTGATATTTCATTTTTCATTCTGTCTGACAATTCGTCTTATAGCCTTTGCTCGACAAACTTCATTTTTCCGTGTCACAAGCAGTTGTCTCTATTTTTGTTAGATCGAGCGAGTCCTGATTTCTAAACTGGCATGTGCTACTGCTTCTTCAAAGAAAATTTTCAAAACGGGTGGAGAGGACACAATTATACACACCTTTTTGATGAACCTATAATCATAAACTGATCCTTTATGCGGAAATGGACAGAGAAATGGTCTTGGCGGTCCATCTACCATCTCAATTATATGGAATTTCGTCTTTGTCTCAATTGTAAGAGGACCCTAAAATTAAGAAGCAATGTCAAGTTGCTCACATCGAAAATGACGTCGAGTTCCAAACTCGAAAGCGAGCATTAGGGAGAGTTGTTATCTTGCGCCACAGCATGGCGAGGTAACATGGCGAATTCCTTCCCTCGCCGCACTTTACAGTGGCTGTAAGCCAGGTACCCATTTACTGCTTGGTGAATAGATCGAGGGTAGGCAGAAACGTCAACAAGGATGGCCTTTAGTACAGTAGATATGCACCCTTAAATACTATGCAAACTGCCCCTTATTCAAGATGGCACTGTCATGCATGACAAACATATCATTGATTGTACAACCTGGTCTTACTTCATGATACGCGATAAATGCAATGATTTACAGCAGCATACTTTGAAATTATATAGATTTGGACCAAGAAATAACAAGCAATAATTGAGAATCAAATTAAGGTAAGGCCACATAAACTTTTATTGCGAACTGTGGTTCACAACTTGGCAGAGCAAGCAACATTTACATAGAAAAAAACTTGTTGGGGAAAAGGGAGAAAGTTCAGCAAAGAACTTACATCGATCAGTTCCCTAAGTAGGAAATCAAAGTTGACTCTGCTGTCATCAATAACACTTGCACCAATCGACCAGACAGTTGAGAAGAGAAAGATGCACTAAAACGATAAATCAAGTGAACAATGATGCACTGATCAAGCATTTCAAAATTGCAAAAAAAAGCGGCAACAGGATTCAGTTGCACGGAAAACCTTGTTTCGACACACATTAGAGTATAAAACGTCATATAATTGCCGAAATATGGTTTTGAATTTATACCCAGAGTCGAGCTCTTTAACAATGTCAAGGTTAACGGACAATGATTGGTTCAAAAAGACAACCAATCATTCACATCAATCATTTGCTTTCTGCTTCGATTTGTAATTCGATCAATAATTCTCTTTGTTGATTATTACACGACATGTTAGAGCCAGAGAAGTGTCATTCAATGAGGCTAAACATCAGCTCATCTATGTAATATCGAAGATTTCACATTAAAATAGTTATTAACCAGACCAAATTTTACTTGAATCTCTTTGACAAGATGACATGTGATTTGGGAATTACAAAATGGATTTAGCCTTGTTCAACTTCGTTATGAAAATTGACTGTTACCAGCCTCTCATTGAGAAGTTTGAGAATTTTCACGAGCAACTTACCTCCAGCCATGCAGCAACCTCTCTTTCATTTAACTCTTTGAATTTTGCTTCATCGTGAAATTCATCAAGCAATGTATCCATGAGATTCATCAATGATTTCACAAGATTGGCGTCACTTGTCGGTGATAGTTCCTTTAAAAAGAATACAAAGCATCACTGAAACTACAGTGCGTCAAATTCACCCCTTCAAAAAATGAAAACTTTTCATCATTAGATGAACATGGCGCATACAGTCTTGAGCATAATTTACTTATTTGGTGTCATCAAAGAACATTCCATATGCATTCATTGACGAATACTTTGGCGTTGAATTCAACAAACCTTTGCTCCGCCTTTTCTGATGTAATTCAGTAACGGCGTGACCATTCGATCGAACAAATCCCTGATCAAATCTTTCATATCTTCGCTGATCGTCTTTGGTAAAGTGTTCAGCCACGATATCATCAATGGTCTCCACCCAAGCATCTCAGGTTCAAGGTAAATCATTCCACATCGACTGACCTAATACATGAATGAATGGCTTAACAAAAAAGCATAGTAAGGATGCAATCAACTAATCAATCAATCAATCAATCAATCAATCAATCAATCAATCAATCAATCAATTCATCAATCAATCAATCAATCAATCAATCGATCGGAACAAATCAAGATTTTAATCAATGAGTCAGAAACTTAGCTGACACGCTAATTTGGGACCCAAATTTCAAGACTATCAAGTCCTTCCCGTATCATTTTGGGTGAATATGGCGGCACCCACCTCTGCTTCATTAGCCTTTGGGCCACACATCTGTGCAAGCACAGTGAATGCTACAGTTGGGGGCTGACCATCTAGTAGCACTGTGTGTTTCACTCCCATGCTCTTTTCTAATGCGCTGAATGCTAAGCAGGGAAACTGCATATACCAATTTTCAAGTCTTTGGCATGACTCGACCGATCACATACAAAGCTGGCATTCTACCACTAGGCCATGAATTCGGTCATGATCAAATTGCAATATATCAAATTATAATCTTTTTACTAAAAGAACCAATTGCCCCTTAATATTTCTGACGGGTTTCTCTCGAGAATTGATTTTAAGTCTAATGCTTTGATTGATATTACATGAGAAATAATAAGCTATTTGTGATTTTTGTATTCTGAAGTTCATGTTTACTGCATCTAACAAGAAGAGATTTATTGTGAAAAATAAAAAATACCGTTGCAGGAGAGGCTACTTCTAAGTCCATCGGCTCAAAAATCAAATTTGTTGTCGGAGCTAACTGGATAATTTCTCCACTGTTCAAACAAAGCTGGAATGAGGAGAAAATAGAAATCACAACATTTCCCACTCCGTCTGCATAACAAGAATTCGCTTGACATCAGTGGATACGCTTATGACATAGAGGGACAGTTGTTTATATTCTTACAGCATACGTAAGCTGTGTTACGTGTCCCTGGTTCGATACCACGTTGCCAGATACCTTCTATCTGTCCACCGAGCAATAAATAGGTACATGGTGCAAAGCCAGAGGTGGAGTACGGCCAGGAAAGGAATTGGATTTCCTACTTCACAATCCCATGGCACATGTTGTCACCTATCTAGCAATCTAATGATTATAAAACTCAACTTAAATTCATTCTTGACTTTGAAAGGCTGTGAAACAGTATTCAAGGTCTTCTCTCGGCTAGTTTTGATACAAAAGAGTTGCTGACTGGCATCACTTCAACTTGCAGTTAGGTGCAAGGCTAGCATCCAACATATCATACTACGGTTCGCAAGAAAACTGCGTCTTCCTCCGAAAAAAAACGTAAAATGTAGCCATTATCCAATGGTGCCGTATCGTTGTGCTTAAGCGTGCGGAATCATTACGCAGAGAGTATGAATTTAAAGTCTACGCGGTTCATAAAAACAATATCGATGAAGAAGGCAACGTAATAACGCCCCGCAAAATCAACTTTAAAAATCGAATCCCTGCCTCCGGCTGCTGCTAAGATCAAAGCAGAGTACCCTATGCAGTTTTCTATTAATATGTAATATTAAAGATCAACTGCTTCATCTTTAATGCCCTATCTCTTTTCATTCCTAACAGGTCCCGTGATATTGCGTTTAGGTCCAGTGACATATCGATCCTTTTACGACATGTATATCAAGCAAGAATTTAAAATGAAAGTATTTCGACGACTACCACAAATCCCCCACATAGCAAATGTAACAAACGAGAAGTGAGAGCCCGCATCGCGAGAATTGCAGGGCCAACAGAGACTCACATGACTACTGTGAAGAAGAGAAAGTTGAAGTGGTTTGGTCACGTCTGTAGACACAGTAGCCCATTTGCCAACACCATCCTAGATGGATACGTAAACGGAAAACGGAGACAAGGGAGGCCAAGATCAAAATGGACCGACGACATCAAAGAATGGACAAGAATGAGCATAACGGAGGTGAGGAAAAGGGCTGAGAACAGAGAAGAATGGAAGAAGATGGTGCAAGTGTCCTCAGAAGTGCTGCTACGACCCGATGGGTTAAGGAACTGATGACGATGATATCAAGCGAGTAGAATACATATAAAGAACGTGCTATATCTCACGATTGCAATTTACAAATTAATCAACTATCAAAGTAATCAACAATCATTAATCTAGATTACACGTGGGAATTCACTGTTAAGAAAAGTATTCCCCATAGCCTTTGCACTGACAAACTATGTCTCCCTCCGCAAGCTCCCCTCAGTGAGGTCTCAAGGATACGAAATAAATGCTCTTATTGATGATCTAAATTCAAAAACACCATCTTTGCAATTCAGGTAAGAAATATCTCGCTGGGATGGCAACAATTACGAAGGGCTACTTTCACACATAATTTAGCACATCAACCTTTTCTCCTATATTACAGTCAAATATTTGGTATTAATTAGTTATCTAACTCTAAATAGCAAACCAACTTTGAATAAGTTCGATATTTGATATCTGGTATATTTGGTACTTGCCTTTTTGTTATCATCCAGTACAGTGTTCATGTTTTCAATCCAAACGGCGTCAACAGGACCATCAAATATAAGCCATTTACGGTCAGGTGTCTAGAGAAACAGACTTGAAATATTTAGAACTCATGCATATTAGATGCTGTTCATTTCAATTAAGATCCTGAGCGATGGTCAGCATGAAGTTTCTGTGCTGCCAGCATTTAGGACAATTTTGAAAACGAAGAAAGGTTTAGGCCACGTAACAATTACCTGGGACGATGCAGACAATTTTGAAAAACGAAGAAAGGTTTAGGCCACGTAACAATTACCTGGGACGATGCAGACAATTTTGAAAACGAAGAAAGGTTTAGGCCACGTAACAATTACCTGGGACGATGCAGACAATTTTGAAAACGAAGAAAGGCTTAGGCCACGTAACAATTACCTGGGACGATGCAGACAATTTTGAAAACGAAGAAAGGTTTAGGCCACGTAACAATTACCTGGGACGATGCAGACAATTTTGAAAAACGAAGAAAGGTTTAGGCCACGTAACAATTACCTGGGACGATGCAGACAATTTTGAAAACGAAGAAAGGTTTAGGCCACGTAACAATTACCTGGGACGATGCAAATGCCCTGTAATTCACAGCCAAAACACCATCGGACCACTCGTGAGAGACAGGATCAAATGAACCATAAAGTTGTCCCATCGTTATTGCTTTTGGATTGAGAACAACATACTGAACTTTGTTTTCATCCATTAGACCCTGCCGAAGAAATTCATCAAAAAAATTACGTCGCATTGAAATCAGCAAACACTTTTATCCTTATTATCAATAAGACATAAAAGGATATTGGTGGCAGTCGTTTACCCCATACGGCTTAATTTCGTACCGTATTCGTAAGCGTGTTGATGTCATACCATATTCAATTGCATGTTCGAGTCAACAAAAGGGGTGTTTGGTATGAATTCAAACTGTATGCATTTGAATGTGACGTGTCGTGTAAACAGGACCTTATGTTAAAGTCAAGCACACAGCCAGATAAGAAGAGTGGAAAATGCTAGAACTCATACGATAGCAGAATAAAAATCTGATCAGACCATTGAAACGATCAACGATGGTGACTGCTTCTACATGACATAATTCTTGTTCCCGTGTGCATGTGTAAACAAAAACTTGGATTTATCAAATTGCAATATCCGTAGAAGAGTGGTGCCGTAACATAGAGGGTCAAGTATGCAGACTCGTGACACATCAGTTGTGGGTTCGAACCAAAAAAGGTTCACAACGAAAATTCAGTGGGTAAGGAAGGAAGAAAGATCCTCTATGAAAATCAACTTCTTTAGGGCAGACTAGGAGCTCCGTTATGGTTTCTGCTGCACCAAAATTGAGCATTCGATTGAGTTCTTATACAACCATACATACATTGGTACTCAAACAATTGGCGATTAAAACTCTGATCCCTTTCTCTGAATTCTGTTGCGCTTTAAATCGAGTATGCTATGCAGTTGAAATAAGGTTACACTGCACCTATACATGCACCCCTTATTCAAGAACATCGGCGAGGAAAACATGGAGCTCCCTTCTGGAAGCTGCCTAATGCGAAATCGAGTATGCAGCAATTTTTTTACCAGTAGAATGATAGCAATACCTTATCGGCAATGTCTGACAAAGCTGCAGCCAAAACTCGATACGCCATAGTTTTGCCACCAAATGGTTCGCCAACAATCATAAAACCATGACGAACAATCATCATTTCATAGATCTAATTTGGGGAGAAATTTAGCAAAAGACAAATAAGACTCAAATACTTAGCAATAATAAGAAAAAACAACAAAGGCAGCATTATTTCCTACAGAAAAAATGAGCGAGTTAATCGGTACTTGCTCAAGATCGATTGGATGTGAGTAGTACGTAGCCAGTGTATAGCAGTAGCTGGAAGAGCTGCGTGGGCTAATGCCGTAGAGGCCGTGGGCTAATGCTGTAGAGGCCGTGGGCTAATGCCGTAGAGGCCGTAGGCTTTCATCTTGCACAATTTACAACTAAAGCACTATTAGCAAACGAAGGTACCAGGAATCCCTTTCTTCAAAATCTATCTTTGTTAACAAAATCTCTGAACCCTGCCTCTGGATTGTTCTAAATTCCTAATCTGCTATGCTATGCAGATAACCCCTAGTGTTAAACTCTACTTATATACATGATTGCTTGAAAACGTATTGGCATGAAAAACTTGAAACTCCGTCTCTAACTTCTGCTTTGCTCAAAATTATACAGCATGCCGTGAATCTTGCATATGGTTATACCTAGCCTATACATACAACCCTACTAAAAATTATTGATAAAAATAATTAAATGGCCTATCTCGGCTTCTGCTGATTTCAAAATCAAGTATGATTTGCTGTCTGATTTGTGTGAATGCAAAATTATTTTCAAACCCAGTTATGCTTTTCAATTTTCCTCCACTCGAAGATGACTGAAAAAGGTCGAATTTGAAGTCTTGCAGAGATCATATCGAAATTTCTCTCGGTTTCTCCCTAACACTTAGATTCATGGAACAGCCGCAAAGCCGACCTTCAAGTATTGGCTGATTTCAATAAAAGTTCCCCTTGTTCTATGCTATATGTGCTATAACTGGCATCTAAAGGCAGATTTTAGGACAACGAGAAGGTAAGCTTATGAGGCAGTTACCTAGTCCTCCCTCTCATTGTAACCACACCTACAAGCAATGAACAAGAGAGAGCTAGCAACCTTCCCCCTTCCAAATGAAACTTAACTCAGGGTTGACCTAATGCTACCGACCAAATTTCTTAGTAATTCTCGCTTTTCAAATGACGTTACTAATTTCAAGACCTTTTGCTCCTTTCTTACCTGCAGTATCTTTGTGATGAAGAATTCAGTCTTTTGCAAGTTCATTCGGTCACAGTTCTCTTTAATGGCAGCAAGCAAGATCTTGTAATCCGGTTCAGGTAGCGTTATGCCAGGGAACAAGTCCATGGTGATTCCCTTAAAGGAGAAGTTAACCATCATATCTAGCTACACTTAAACCAAATCAACTTCTATAATGAACCAGAAATCATCTTGTAGTACTCCAAGTTTCACGGCCTACTTCACGAACACTATCTCACAAATCATCATTCATCCCTAGAGCTTGGAATTTATTGAACGTCTTGCCTTCTTCTTGCTTTCCTGAATCTTACCACTTGCCATGTTCCAAATTTAAGATCAATAAGCTTGAACTGATCTCTCTCTCCTCTTAACCTTTCGCTTTCTTCTTTGTTCGTCTGTTGGGGCTTTGTATAGGCCACCATGGCATTTTTTGCTGGCACATTTTTAACATATTTATACTTCCAACGTATGTTCAAATGACAACTAACAGAGGGACCAAGTTTGTGTCTTTTGAAAGTTACCTTGAACAAAGGAAGGTCATGACCAAGAAATTTAGGCAGATTGACGTCAATAATGGATCTTAGAACCAAAACATCTTCATTCTCTGTCGGGTATTTCAGCTGAAAACAAAACAAAGAATCTATCACCCTAGGAGCTATCATTTGGCTTAAGGTTATCATTCTGCAGACAGTTGAATAATCAGTCATTGAAGGGTGAGTTAAATCAGTTAAACAATTATCATCAATTGGGGGACTTCTAAATCACTAAAAACCATTCCTATCATCAAATTTGTTGCGAATGAATCAGCAATCACGCATCAGAAAGTAAAAGTTGAGTGCTATACTCGAAACGGGCAGTTGCTTTCCTCGCCGCTCTTTACCTCCTAAGATACGGTAGCTAATGAAATCCAGATTGAAAAGCCAACAAATCCAGACCACGTAAGAATATAAAATGGCTTATTTCACCTTGAGGTTACCAGCAGCTGTGAGGACAGACTTCACAGCTCTCATGCCATAATCGTAATGGTGTTGAGATGAAAGTTGCTCAGAGCACAACTTGTACGTTGTCACAATTTTGACAGCAAGCGGTCGGGCCTGGAAAATTAAAAAAAGCATCACTTGAGGATTTGAGATTAATGTGAAATGCATAAGCAACACCTTCCACTTCTTATTCTAAATTTAGGTGAAGTTAGCGATTTTTAAGGAGGAGGCGAAGGAAGCAAATTCCTCCTAATGGTGAAGGGGACAAGTCCCTTGTTTTACCCAGTAAATCCCTACCGACAAGCAACTTTCGTATCCAAGAATTAAATTCGGAAAAAATATTTGTAGAACTAGAAGGGTAGCTTCCTCTTAGGCCAGAAAAACTCCCTTCACTTGTCATATTTTCTACAAACTCAGTCTGTATTGATTTTGGCACAATGATCCGAGGTGGTCTTCCAAGAATTGCGTGTCCCACTAAGTCTCCCGCCGAATCCTTGGGTGAACTTGAGTCTTTAATCAAACACAGACCCTATTGAGTAGCTCAATCAAAACCTAACCGTCTCAAACTTAAGACACGTGCATCTGGTTTCTGCTACAATTCCAGGCTAGTGCAGCTTTCATGGGGGGGGGGGGGGGGAATCTATTGGCAATAAACTCGCAGCAATTGGTCTTCATTTTGCTAAGCTTAAAATCAAGGATGCTATACAGTTCACATATGAACATACTTAGCTTTTATATATACCCTTATCAAAACCTATTGATAATGAAAAGTCGAAGGCCTGCTTCGAATTCCTAGTAAGCTCGACATAGAGTATGCTATACAGCACTACAAAAAAGGCCCATATTTCCCTATATACGGTTACTAGACAGCAAAGAGGCGATAGGATTTCAGAGTAACATATTCCCTATTGAATCCAGCAGAAACTTTAGATTGAACAGAGTGAATTGATGACATGACTTTTCATAGGACACAAAATATACTTACATTAACGAAGCCAAATGAGTAAAGAGAAATTTCCGAAATTAAAGCATAATCTGGTACCATCATGGCTACAGTCCTGAAAAGCGCCTGGGATCAGACAAAAAAAACAAAAAGAAATAAGAACGTGGGAGAAGATTTCCATTTAAATGTTTTTAAGATCATCGAATCAACTCATTTTTCAAGGGCAAATGATAATGTGCGGAAAGGACCGTGGGAATTTTGAGTTTGCTTATGATATACATTCACATGATTAATTGTAAAACACTTGGCTGTATTTTATTTCTAATGGTGACAGGGTTTCCTTTCTGCAATGACTGGGTAGTCATAATCGTTTGCTTCTTAGTTCCATCATCCTTCGAGCGTCGTCGAGCAGTTTGTAAATAGGTGCTAAGGTTGCTCATTTCAGCAAAATTTTATATTCTATATTTGCATACTTTTTAAATACTTTTAAGTTTCCTAAACAAGTATTTATGTTCGATTCTCTACACAGAAGACAGGAATATAGAAGGTAACCTTGTCAGATTGCATCTGCCAAATAATTTGTAACCATCAGATGCAGGTAAAAGTATTTTTGGAGTTACCGATATGTGTAAATGAATTAATACTATCTTATTACTTTGTCGTGAAAAGAAATTCATTCAGAGATTGTTTGGTAGTGAGATCATTTACTTACCTTGAGATTGTCAGGCAACTCTGACCTTCCGGCATAGCCAGGGTTCATGGTGATAAAAACAGCACAGGTTGGGTCGAGTTTTAGTTCTGTTCCCTCGAACAAGAGGGTGTCCTGCCCAGCATTGATTCCTTAAATGTAAGTAAGAGAATGAAATCAATCGATTGATGGGAAGGTATGTCGGTGATATTCACATCCCAGTCTCTATGATAATGGAAAGATTGGTCATTTCTCGGTCACCAATGCAGAGTAAAAATTCAACAAGGGCACTTTGCATAGTGGTAAGAGCACGAGTCTATTTCGCTGCACCGTGCGTGCCTGTTCCAGTTTCTGGATACCGTTTATCCACCCACCCAGTAGCAAACGGGTAAGGGGCGTAAAGCTTGAGGTAAAATATGGCGAGGAGAGGAACTGGCCACCATACCACACAATGGCATGGTTCAGAATGATATCTCTCTTACAAGCGCACCCCAATGCTCGCATCAAGTAAAGACGTTAAAACCTAAGAACGAATTTCTACATTTTGAGAAAAGAGCTGAAGGCTTATCGATGACAATTCTTCAACTGCTTGATGCGAAAAAGTGTAGTGAAGAAGAATGAAGAGACCACTCACCCATTTGAATGGTCAAAATCTGCTGTGCAACGACAGACAAAACTTCCAAATCAATTCGATTGAATTCATCAAAGCAAGACCACGCCCCGCAAGATGCAAGCCCCTGAAATCAATTGTAATCAAATTGCATCAAATCCGCTTTCTTGTTTTCTTAGTTTTCGCGTAATTTAGCTTAAAACAGGACTTCAGTTGATTGCAGATAAAATATGGTAGATGCAATATTCATCATGCCATGCAATACAATACAATACAATACTAAACAATAAAACGCATATAACACAATACGAAACAATACAATACGATACAATACAATAAAATGCAATATAATACAATACGATACAATACAATACAACATGATATAATACAATGCCTTGTAGCACAATACGATATAATATAATGGAATACAATACATTGCAATGCATCAAATACACTATATAAATAGGGCTGCAGCAAAATCGGACCTCCTCCTGTCATACTGGACCCCAAAAAGCATTGCTCTATTTCTATACAACATAAAGTGCGCATTATTAAGTAAAGACACTTATGTATTGCATTTTAATGAATTGCAATGTATAGTATAGTATTTAGCAAAATATTCAGCATATGGTATATAGAATATAGTCCACTGCTTTCAAAGTTAACCACCCCACAACCAAACGTCATTTTTTCATCTTATGAAAGATTCAATGAATGCACTACGAATTCAATATTGTCAAACAAATGATTCAGTGAATAAGATCAACTTCGATAATTTTTAAGAATGTACTATAAGTTAATCAAAATGATAGTATGGAGTTAATGAATAGCATGAGCCATATAATACATCAGAAAGAATATTGCGTAGAGAAAAGAGCACGTTGGAGTATACTTTATGCAGAATAGAGGGTTTCATGGGTGGAGACCTTGTGAATTCATGCACGGAACAGGGAAACTAACAGCTTTGTCACTCTCTTACCATGCAATAATGCTATGGTTTGCTTGATGAGACGGATGTGATAACATATTATTCAAATTTAGCATAGAGAAAAACAGACTCTAGAAAAGAGCATTACTCGACGATCAAGATAAGATTTGTGAATTAAGAACCTTGAAAAATTTTCCCAGAGCGATAAAATCTAGACCATCGGAACAGTTGAAGACGACGCATTGCTTGGCTACTGCTTTTGCGAGATCTTTCGTCGTCTCTGTTTTTCCTGTACCTGCTGGGCCTTCAGGTGCACCGCCAAGGTGAAGCTGCAAAGCACCGAACAGCGTTCTAAGGAAAAACACGACGAAGTCAAATTAAAAATTTGCATAGAACTTTAAACATGAAAAGGTCAATTAGCAGAGTACAATATTTTTATGTCCAAGGCTGGCCACATAAAGCGCAACCTTGTTCTAGACAGGAATATCAGGGTAATGTGTCGTTGATTTAATAATAGTAATAATCAGAATATTAATGCAGGATGTACATTTCAATAGTGCCGTGGCGTAGTGGTTAAGCATGCGGACTCACAACACAGGGGTTGCTAGTTCGATTCCTCCATGTGTCATTTCTAAAACGCCATTGGTGAGGGAGGCAACGGGTAACCCTCATGAAATCCAGTTCCCTAGAAAATACTCTTCTCCCTGTCTCTGGTTTCCGTTACGCTTGAAATCGAGTACGCAACGCAGTTCAGTTACAATTCAATGTTACATACATTGCTATTCATATGCATCCTGTCAAAGATGAAACGATTATAAACTTAGGTACAAGATTGAAAAATATGGTAGTCAAATGCTAAAGGGCTTTCGTTTGATGTCATCAGTGACTGGCCTTCAATCATGACATAGCAAACTGCGTAATTACTGTAGCTATCATCGTCACTACTATGATGATCCATATTTGCTGTTAAAACCACTAGTAGATGTTAAACCAATGCTTAAATCAGGAAAGCTGAGTATTTCCAATAATCAAAGGTTCCTCGTTCTTTCCTACTCAGTACTCTAACACCCTCCTCAATATCCTGGCTGTCTCTAATAATGTGGTTGGTTTGTGCAAAGTGGTCACTATTATTGTTTCTTTTTCCGTTTGAATTTTCATTAGTGTTAAGTAGAAAACAGCCCATTACAAACTGCCTGTTATAAGAGAGGTGTATTTTTGTATTCTAGATATGCAGTTGATGAATGGCTTAAAAAAAATCTTCCTAAAAAATGCAGGGTTGGCAAATGACAGCATCAAGGTTGACTGGTGTGGACCTGCAAATTAGCAAAATACAACATGAAATAAAACAACATTAATAACACATGAGCTAAGAAAGCTCGCTTTTGCACAGCTTCACGGCGTTGAAAAAGCCTTCCGATTCTTCAATAAATCATGACCGTTGATAAATCATTTTTAAAATAGAGGGATGGCATCCGACAAGATCACATTTGACAATCAACGAAGAAATATTGGCAATTAATGATTCCAGTGTATAGGATACCTAGCACATACCTATAGCAACGATCTGTCAGAGGGGTGATAACAAGGCGTCCTGAATTTCCAAGGTATTCGTATCCATATGCCAAACTTGCACTGATCATCCTAGTTAACATATTTTGCTCCTTCAAAAAAATAAACACATTGTTTACTTTGTCTGTGATCAAAGTTGAGTCTCATGCTGGAAATGAGCGTCAAAGGGAAAATTCTAAAAGAGGAAGCATTCTTAGCCAATTCCATCGTCAGTAGGATAACCAGCTCCTTCGTCACCACACATTATACTTTGTTTTACGCCTGGTACCCATCTAATTCTGGGTGGAAGAAAGAATAAGGTACCTCGAATCCGAGACCTTGAGAAAAGTAGCCATGGTCTTTAACCACCATGCCACATGCACAAACAAGTTAATAGGCAAACAGGATTAACAAGTTACTCAGTAAGCTAAGAGGCTGCAAAACTTCCAAGGCGTCAAAATTTCCATCCGAGATCAAGGAATCTGGAGTTTTTATAATGGGAATAAAAACTACGATTATGATTCGCTGATTCCAAAAAACTTGGCTGAGAAACTTACGACTGAAAAAGACACCAGGCAAAGATCAGTGCAAGAAATGAAAAAAGGATGCTTAGTGTGAAGAGTACAGACCTCCCAATAGTAGCGTAACTGAGCCAGCCATTCAAAATCATTTTCACTTGAAATGCCTGTTGGATGGAAACATATCGTTGGCCCAATTACATGATAAATAGGTGGGTGAGTCGTTAAAAAGCCTCCACTATGCGTAACTGAAAGAGATGCTGAACATTTGGAGAAGGGATTGGCACCACCAGGTTATTTGCCGGCTGAAAAACTCATTAGGCAAAGGGAGCGATGCCGGAGGATTGTACGTAATTGGGTCCCCCACGGCCTGATCGCTAAGTTGCAAGAAGAAGAAGAAGATCTTGCTAACAGAGGTAGAATATTGAAACTGGAGGAAATTATCTCATCAGACAGTGTGTTGGTATTCATCTCTAAGTGACTACACCTCGTTATTCATAAGATTGATAATTTTTAAGACAGGTTTTAGGACACACACTGAAAATCTATGCTTGTCGGGCATTTCCATTGTATTCCTCTCAAAGGGACCATACTTCTTGATTTCTACACTTGGAATTACATAAAGCCGGTAACTACCCTTACTCTACATGAAATTAAAGATGAATGTTCACCAAAAACTACCATTATTGAGTCAGTAATAGAATTACTGTAGCCAATGAGAGGGACTGATCTATTTTCTATCCATATCTTATCAAACTTACCAGCTATTTCTGATTGATTATTCAAAAGGACTTACCATCGTTGGTGATCTTTTCTAGTACATCTCTTGCATGAACATCCAAAACAACCAAGGCACCAAGTGTCGCTCTGTTTTGTTTCGAAAGATTCCCTCGAACCAGCTCAACAATGTCATCAATTTGACTGTTATTTAAACCCAAATATTCCTTGAGTTTCTAAAAAGCAGGTGAAACATACGATGACTGGAGATGAAGATGCCAAGAATTCTGCTTCAATTGGGGATTCCAAGTGTAAATTGCTTCTTCAAATACGTCCTCTTTTAGATCGGTTTACAATGTGGATAATAAAACAGGTATAAAAAAATCCAACAGGACTTTGAGCTGACTAAAATGCACGAAAGGAGAATAAATTTAAGCATAACCATGATTTTTTAACTCCATTGTGCATGTATGGTGCAGCAAATGAGGATAGTGGATATTGTCTCCCTTACTGTCCTACTTTTGATGATGCTCGTGGCAATCTCTTTGGCGAAGGAAACCGTATTTCTTTCATTTAGAATTAGAATTGAATCAAACTGAATTTTTTACCAAAAGAAATGAGAGTGAATTATAGGTGCCTTATTAGATCAATATTTCATCTTTTATGAAAACACATCCTTAAATGGCTCCTTCAGTTTACATTCATAAAGCATAGAACATAGAACCAAGCTTAAAGCACAAAAATCGTCTTGATACTAGACTTGGATTTACCCACCTCTGGTCCACCTTGTATAGCCAGATGAATTTCTTGAGTCCAATAGAACTGGGACACACAAAGCACTGCTTGGCCAGGCCATGACGTAACCCATTTCACTCTTTCGATGATTTTGTACGACTTCATTGATTCGATGATGACCTAAAATGAAATGTTTCTTTACACATTTGACCATTTTTGCCTTCTCTCCAGCATTACAAGACCAGATTTTTGAAGCTGAGTTCGTACATGTGTGGAGATATATTCTGGTCAAACCGAACCATATGATGCTTCAAGGAGGTCTAGAGTACCAGAGAGGAGTACCTATGGAAAGTGCTCCAATCCAATTCTCTATTGACCACAATTTATGATTCTTTATGTATGCATTAGAGTACCAGGAAGGAATGTCTATGGGAAGGTTCTTCTAGCCATTCCATACTGATCGCACCTCAGTCTACTTACGACTTGCGCTACAAAGAGCTGGTTGCCCTCCTCGTCCTTGACAGCAATTTTGCTCTAGTGATTACTCAAACCGTTTAACCTCAGGATCTAGAGTGAAATCATTGTCTCCTAGTCTCAGATATTCAACAATTTGCGAACAACTAGAAAGATAGGAAAACTGCAAATAGCAGCATTTTGGCAATGCCATCTAAAGAATGACACAAAAAATCCACGTTAGAGATAAATTGGCTTGGGATAGCAATATTACCTGTTTTACACTGGCAATCATCAAATCTTGCAATTCTAGCAGCCATTTTTCGACTTGTCCACGTGCCTTTGATGTCGATATAGCTTCTCTGAGTGGAACAACTTCCCCCTCAGAGCTCTTCATATGAGTGATATCTAAGTCTTCTGTGAATTCAAGTTTGGCGATTCCCTCGAAGCATTTCTTTAGATGTGGCTGTACTCTACAAAGTTGATTGAATTGACATTTTCAAAGCTATTTCGTACGAAATGAAATTTGATTGGTTTTCAAGTGCCGCTAGAAATAAGAAGAACTGATAACGAATGATGAAGAATGATCAGTTAATGAAGAATTACTGGTGATTAAAGATCACTATTGATTGCAGAGAAAAAGTGGAGTCTCGCATTCAAAAAGAGTGTTAAAGAGCGCCTTGCAAGAAAACTAGCATCCAGAGCCACAATAATTTCAGGTTGGGTGGCAAGTTCCTCTCTTCGTCACAGTTTGCCTACAGCTTACACAAGGTACCCACTTGCTGCTGTGTGGACAGAGAAGGCATCAAGAAACGGTTGCGAGAATGGCTCGACCTGGAAACTTCAACATAATAGGCATGTAATTTAGCCATTACGCAAGCTGACACTACACTTAGCTATCGTTGATAAATGGTCAATCATCAGCGATTAACGATTAACGATTAAGGACCAACAGGAGAGTAGAAATCAGACTGGAGCGATTCATGCTCATGATGAGACACTTACCTGGTTGGGTCCTTCGTTTCTGAGAGAATTTCCAACAGTTCGTCGTTTGAAAGGAAAAAGAAACGCGGGAAATACAATCGCTTTTTCTCCAGGTATTCATTTAATCCCTGCAAAAGGCAAACCAAAGCATAACGACTTGTACAAATTCGTTGAAAGAAGCTACGCATTCCTCGATTCAAATATTGCTCTTAACCAAGCAACACAATAATGTTGTTAGAATCAGAATTTTGATTCTTAAGTATACGTCATAGAAAGTGAGTGAGCTTAGAATCTATTACATCAATTCACACGGTCAAAATTGGAAGAAAATACAGGCTTACATGGTGAATTACTTTCTGCCAATTGGTCATGGAAAAATCGAGGACAATTTTCTCGTGGAGTCATGCAGTTAATCGACTAATTTCATACTTGAAGCTCTGATTGCTGCTTTGATTGAAAATATCGGGAAAAAATCGTGTCCAGCAACAAAATTTTTACATATCAGAGATACCCCCAATGAAACTTTCTCAATGCAGGTATTGTTAACAGTATGCGAAAAGATCATTATAGCTTTGCCTTCCATGAAATGCAACCGATCTACCATCATTTTAGGACATTGATGGGAAAATATTAATTTTGAGGATGCTGCCAAAGATCTCGTTGCGAAGAAGCCAATCTGACATCGAGACTACTGTGTTTCGGGCGATTTGTTTTAGTATGAGGAGATTCGCGGCATACACTGAATGTAAGAGAATCATAAATACCTTCAGGATCAACTCAAGAAGTTCGTTTGACTTTTTCAGCCGCTCCAATATTTTTTCGATTTCCGCCACAGTTAGAACGTGCTTATCCTGCGTCATTGACAAAAAATACGTGAAAAATGTCAGAAGCTGGATTACGACTCTAAATTAATCGAAGTGAGAAAAAGACTTACATCCCTTAAAAGCATTAACATTGTTGACGGGAAAGAAGAGATTCTACCTAGATTTGAGAGGATCAAAGTTGAAAAATTGCATCTGAAAATTTAATTCAGATGCATAAGACATGAGGAGAGAATACGACTGACTCTTAGCTATAGAAGAGTTTCAGCAGAAACTCTTAGTGGAATTTAGTATACAGACAAGGACGCTCGTAATTCTTATCTACAGAGGCTAGCAACAAGTGAATCAGTGAAGAAACCCTTGCAGACTTGTATTTGGATGGGAATTGATACTTGAAGAAATAATACACAGGCCATTGGTCTTCATTAAATTTTCTGAAAAAATTATGAATGAAGGATTTGAGAAAGCATTTATCTATAAGAAACAATACCAGCTCTGCTATTATTGAGGGGCCTACTAAAATAGAATTACACGGTCATTGTATGATGATTGCTTAGATTATCTCACCTGAACGGCAGATTTCATGATATCCCTCCAGTATTTATCAACTGTACTGAACCTTCTGCCTTCCTCGGGCATTTGGGCCATGATATCAGGGGAGCTGAAAATCGGTTCGAGATACAGCCATGTAGCTTGCACTTTGAGCCACTCGTCGAGAATCTCTTGTATGAGAAGCAGTTTAGCCTCCCAGTCTCTAAGGAGTAAAGATATTAAATTTGAGAACAAAGAAATTAGGCATAAACTTTTATTTCAAAAATGGTTGCAGTCAAATTGATTCAATGTAGCTAACAGCTATTAACAGAAGAAAGCTTTCACTTATGAAACAATGTCGCTCAATAAGGTACTTAATTGATGAAATGGTTCAATCTAACACTATTGAACTACAATCGGGAAATTTGGCAGATGCAAATTGCTCTAGCTTCAAATATAATGAGAGCAAAATGAAAGGTAAAGATTCCGTTGAAATCATCATCAATGGAGGTTGATGGGAAATTAGGAATCATTTCATAATCACAAGTGGGAAGTCTCTTGTTGATTGCATCGTATATTTGATTTCGAGCTTAGCACAAACGAAAGACAGGGTTGGAGTTCACCATTCCAATAGACCTTGATAAGGTTGTGTGTATAGATATCGTCAAACTGAAAAGCTCACTCGATTTCAAGAATAACAGAAACAAGAACAGGGCGTAGATCTTTTCGTTGGAAGAACATTTTTACAGAGTTAAGTCAGTTATGTCATGTTCGAACTCGTGTAATTCGAACTTTGCTAATTCGAAAAAACTTTCTGGTCCCTTGAAAATCTCTTGACACAAAAACCTCCATAATTCGAATCTATGTAATTCGAACATTTGTACGATCCCCCAGAGAGTTCAAATTAGAAAGAGTTGACTTTAGTTCTATCCTTCTTATGAAAAGTGCATGTTCGAGCCAACAACCACTGCGTAATTTGCTAGTGAAAGTTAAGCTTGTACACCTTACCTACAAACCAGAGTGTTAGAATGGTTAAAATGTGCATGCAAAGTTCAGACGCATTTTACAAATGAAATATACCTATCTGCATTGCCCAACCCACTGAACAATCATCAAACGAAATACGTACACTTCCATAAAATTGTATTAGATAGATGCTATTCCTTTAATCTGATTAGAGTCAGCTTGCATTAAGTAATTCTGTATTCCTTTATATTCATTTAATCTGATTTTAAGTGCAATCAACCCTTGAAAATCAACAATGTTGAAATGCAACCCTCTTTCATTCAATCAAATATCGAGGAAGTCATGAGATCGGGTCCCCTCCGAAGGCTTGGAAATGAACATCGCCGAAATGATAGAAGTATTATGAAGAAAACGGCGAGCATGGAACTACCCTGGAAAAGAAGCAGAGAAACACAGGATTTGACCCATGTGCTGGCGATGAATCATCGCAAACGGGAAACAAGGACGAGACCAACCTCTAGGTGTAAACAAGGACTAGGCATCAAGGTGAGAAGAAGGCCTGAGCAACTACGCTGAGTGCCATGATGGATCAAAGCAGGTGACGGGAAGTCATTGAATGTGATGCTACGGTATACGTTGTGTGTCAGTCGGATGGGATGCATCAGCTTCCAGCGATGAACGAACAAGCGAAAAAATTGTTGTAGCAGTCCTACGGGATCTGTTGAAAATTAGAACAAACCTGATTTCAGCTTCAAATGGTTTGATAAACGGGGACCCCCGCATTGTTTGTGTCTTCACGATCTGGTCATCCAGCAAACTTTGAATGTCATCGATTGATGAGAGGATGAATGTGCCACTCTCTCTGTAAGGAATGATCACAAACTCCATCTGAAACGAAAGGCAAATGACAAGTAAATATGAGAGATATGTGGGTACAACGAGTCTGATAGATGAAAGTCAAATCTATTCAGATAGCTTTACATAAATCGACCCGAGTGGCTTGATATTGGTATCAACTGGACTACGAGAGATTTCGTCCAATTTCCATAAGCAATGAAGCTCACTTTTTGAGGTGAAATATCACACTTACTGCTACCAGATCAGTGACGTTTTTGGCACACGTCAGATCACCAAATTTGTGCAAATCATATTATGACTTTGCAAGGATTAGTGTCGTATCAAGAGCCTATAGATTTCTACGCAAACTATTTACCAGCTGAGCTAAAATCAAGGGTAGAGTAGTGTAATTTTTTTCTTTTAGTAAATTGTATTGGGGAAAGGCCGTGGTAGCCTATACAAAGCCCCAACAGAGAAAGAAAGAAGGGAGCGAGAGGCTACGAGTTGAGATTGATCAGATCAAGTTTATTGATCGTAGATTTGAAAGATGGCAAGTTGTAGGACTCAGGAAAGCAAGAAGAAGGCAAGGCGTTCCATAAATTGCATGTTCTTGGGATGAATGATGATTTGTAGGATAGAGTTCGTAATATTTACGGCAGAGATCTCTGTATTGTAAGAAAAGGAAATCAAAACTCAGAATCAAAATCCTTTATGCAATGGGAACTAAGCGTCTGTGTCTTTTCCCATTGTGGATTGGACCAGTAATGTATCGGTATTCTAAGTTTATATAAATGACCAAAAATTAGAAAATATTCTGACCTCTTCCCATTCTTTCATCATTTTTTCAAGTGCTTTCTCAAGAGAGTATTCCTTGCTTGCAGCTTCACTGATCGATTCAAATTTGGTTAAATACGGCTCCAGATTCATGTCGATGAACTTTGCCAGAGAGGAATCTTCGTCTGGCTTTATAGGGTATCCAACTATCTCAGACATGTCTTCCCAATGGCGGTCTCGTAGACCAGGATTGAAAAGAACTGAGACCAGCGGTAGGTGTTCTTTGAACTCTTCAACTTTGGTCTTCATCTACATGAATTATAAATCATAGGTCATGAATTGCCATCACTAATAATCAATTAATCAAGATAAACAAAAACCAATGCATCAATCAGTGTAGCAGCTAACGAATGAATCAATCAATCAATAAAGAAGATAAAAGACAGTCAAAGGAAAAATATAGAAGCCCTCAAGCTAATCAACAAATCAATCATTCAATGAACAAATCAATCAATGCTGAATCCAACCAGTCAAATAATCAATATATAAACCGATTGATGAATAGACAAATGAATGAACCAAGCGATACCGAAACCGATGAATAAACGAATAAATGAGCCAGCAATACATCAAAGCAGTTGACAATCACTTTCATGGTCTATGAGAAACCATCAATTAACATCTATTAATAACGAATCAATCAATTCATTGACCATCATCACCATCATCATCATCATTACCATCATCATCATCATCACCATCATCAGCATTCAAATAATTCTAACCTTTCTGGCAATTCTCTGGGCAGTGGGCACCTCGTTAAATTGTTTTTCTGACTTATATAAACTTCTCCAAAAGTTTCCTGTTTCTTGCTCCACAAAATCTGGATCCACAACACCAAGGGGTCCTTCCATCCATTCTCTGATAGAAGAGAATAATGAAGAAATCATTGAAAATGAAACTAATCACTCTAAATCCGAATTACAACAATAGTGTAGTGAATTCAAAATCATGAAACTTTTGATAGGAAAAATGTTGCATTCTGATGTGGGATCCAAAAAGCAACTGTCCGGATAGCTTAGTGATTAGATAGCTTAGTGATTAGATAGCTTAGTGATTAGATAGCTTAGTGATTAGATAGCATAGTGATTAGATAGCTTAGTGATTTGATAGCTTAGTGATTTGATAGCTTAGTGATTAGATAGCTTACTGATTAAATAGCTTACTGATTAAATAGCTTAGTGATTGAGGTGGTTGGTCAGAAATCAATGCAAAAGTAGAAAGAGATACTTAAAAAAAACTTATGCCAGCTAGCAATTACAGACATCATCGTGAGGCCGTTATTTCTAAAAGATTATTCCAATCGTTTTAAACTGTAATCAAATATCATATATCGTCGTACATGATCTTATTTCAGGACTTTAGATATTAATTAGACATTTCGTGCTATTGTAATTAGGTCTTTAGTTTTTCTTTAATTATAGTAATTTATGGAATTTTAATGTAGATGGAGGACCCTCTGAAATCAGTAATTGCTGAAGGGCTACCCTCCATAAACATCTCCAATAAGATGAAATGAAAGAAGGGTTTTTGCAGAAGGGGAAATATGTTCTATTTGATATAGTGCGTGTCTAGATTCGAAGTCACACTTAGCCATCTTCTGGAAATCATCTAACCGTTTGTTCAATGGTTAATGTGGACCTGGCGAAAGGTTGAAGCTCAAGTGCTGCGAAGAAATTACTTACCATGCTACATCAAAACTTAAATCGAAAAATCGAAACTTAGAATGGTAACTAAAGACTCCTTCCTTGGCTTCATCATGCCTTCGCTGTTCGTTTCACCTTATGATTACATAACAAAGTGCTACCTCACATTCGTAATGAGACATTCGACTCATCTTTGCCATTCTGTCTACTATAAATATAAGTACCCAAAGCTAACGCATAGGATTGGAAAAAGAATGCCACTCACTTGTGCTTATCTTGGAACTCAACAGTCGTCTCATACAACTTTAAGTACGGATTCAATGTGTTTATTATCTGTTGCCGTTGAGGATATGCCGTGACGTCTTTGCCGAAGGCTTCTTGTTCATTATTGATTGCTTGAATCTAAGATAATTTAAGCGGATAATCAGGGAGAATTTCCAATAGAATCACAATAGCCTATGCTGATCTGCTTTTCTGCATTTCATCACCCCTGCCAGAACTGGCTTCATTATTGATCTTCATCTGGATGGCCAAATCCTTCATGGGGGTCGATATCAGTCAGTGGTGGCAAATAGCATTGAACTATTACATCAAATGGGCGCATGTTTGTGAATGATGAGTTTGATATAAATTGATGACGAAAAGTATTAAAGCAAAGAAGATTTCACATGCAAATTACGGAACCTTTGTGAGGGCATTTTCAAGTCTGTTGTGCAAAGCTTGCGCCTTTCTCAAGTAACGACTGATCTCATTCATGTCACCAAATGCCTGCAACAAATTATAACAAGCTCACAGCGAGATAAATTTACATAAAGTTAATCAGACGATCACAAATCAAAAACAGGTAAACGGATGAAACCGCCAGATTAATCGTCTCTTTCTGCTTCATCTAAGAGGTAGAGCGCATAGCGGTTTGTGCAATTGCGAATTGTATTCAAAGTCCCAGGTCGAAAGCATGCTCTTATCGCTATCTTTCAACCTGTCAGCAAGTGGATACCTGGTGCAAATCTAGGAGTGTAGTTTGACGGACAAGGGGTGACAATGGTCACGCAACCTAGCAATGCCGTGAACTAGGATGGCAAGTCCCTAAGATGGCGCCCAACCTTCCTATCGTGAATGCGACTCAACATTATTGCCATTTGTTTCGTCCTGCCATCTCATTTCGCGACATCCAATGTCCTTCATCCACTATCGATTTGCTTTTACGTGGGATCCTATTTCTTCGCCATGTCCTTTGAATGTCATCGACTTCATCGATTTGCCTCCTCTCGTTTAAAGAATTTGCAAAACACGATTTAGCATTCCTTCAGTTCGTGGTCAAGCAAAGCGTTCACCAATCTGAACTAATCTCTTCCCAGTACTGAAGACCATATCCCTTCCCGTACCCACTATAACAGCAATTCAAATGATCAGTTCCCAAGTAACTCTTCGAAAACTCAACGTTCTTTCAAAACCGCTAGTTTCTATAGCTTCCACCCTCGTTCACAACACTGTCCAATCTTAAACAAAATACTACACGATCTTATATTGTCCACATCGCATCCTAAGCAATACTAAACAATCTATCCTTTAGAAATGGTATCACCCTCAATACAAATGTACTCAAACACAGAGCAAGTAAAGGACAAAGCAAGATACCTTTTTAAGGTAGGATTGAATTACGCAGACTGGACGCCATGACTCTTAATTAGCAAGCTGAATACACATACCTGGAACTCTTCCACTTGTTTGGCGTACCCGTCAAGCTCTTTGATAAACTCAACATGGCGCTCCTGAAACACAACAGAAAAACTGATTGCAAAAGCAGACACAGACTCATGCACATACCTTTCTAAGAGGCATCTAGAAACTGCATATTCTGTATGATGATAGTGGCATCACAGTAACTATCTACGATGCACATACCTTGCTAGGAGGTCATCAAAGACCCCATAAGTGGCACTGTGGTAGTGGCATCATAGTAACTATCTACGATGCACATACCTTGCTAGGAGGTCATCAAAGACCCCATAAGTGGCACTGTGGTAGTGGCATCATAGTAACTATCTACGATGCACATACTATGCCATATACCTTGGTATCATAATAGTGGCTTTTCATCACCTGCCTATCAAAAAATCATCTACTTACGTCCAGTGCTTTTTCAAATTGTACGCCATTTGTTTGCATGATTTTTCGATGCTCTTCAAAGACTTCTGGCATCCTTTGATGCCATTGGAATACGCTGTTATTGAGGCGAATGTCTGCTGGAGCGAATGTTGTGAAATCAACCTACAATGTCCAAAGGGCATGTGTCAATAGAGAAGCGATAGGGCCTCCAAGGTCATTGCCTTGGAACTTCAAAGTTTAACCACTCTACAATTTACGCTCTCAAGGATCTCTGAGGACCCTTTGTCCGCGCAGAGAGCCGGGCTCAGGGCAGGGATGGATGGAGGGCCTTTGTGAAGGGGGCCATGGCGGGACGGCCCCGAGCCATCCATACTTAATGATAAGATACATCAAAGAGACAATGGAAGGCAATTATTAATGAAGGTACATAGAACGTAATTGTACAAACAAAGAAAATAGACTTACAAGGAAATTCAGTCTGTCTTTCACTTCCGTTAACTTCTTCTCCAAGTCGTAAAACGTCTCATTTTCAACCTTTTCGATGTATTCCTACGAATTGGAGTTCAAAGGATGCATTGAAATAAAACATTTTTGAGCTAGGAAACTTACACCAAAATGTCTTATCAAGCGGATATAGTAAACATTTCAATGTTACCGTGGAGGCGTATCCCAAGAGGCACTCTTACAGCGAATCGGGCTTTGGTGCGTTTCTGGGAAAGCTAATGTGCGTGTTTAGTACTGTCTCAAAATCACACTTGGTCCATTCCGCAGAGAATTCTGAAGCTTGGAAAGATGCTTCAAAGTTTATACGGTAGGAAACTAAAAGATTGAAATCGTCATCCAAAGGGATTGGACATTCCAAGAGAGAGGGTCAATCATTCACCTCTACTGGGCTCGTGAAAGGAGGCATTCCTGCTGGCAAAACCTGTGAGTTCCTGCAACCAGCCGGGAAACTAACTCATCCACTACTCCCTCGCTCTGTTAAACAGGGTGAAAGAGACACGATTGCCTTATTCAACTTCACAAATTTTGAGGCGGGTAGCAAGGAAACTCTAATCAGCATCCAAAGGAAATCTACGTTTCAAAGAAAGAGTTTTGTACCTTCAGCTCCATTAAGTGTTCAGTATTTGCAGGCGTTGTTAAAGCCTTAGCTGCGATGTCATCGTATTCTTCACACAACCTGCATGTAAAGATAAGTATGTTCAATCTCTTTTCTTCAAATAATGGTCAAAAAAGAGCATCAAAGCAGAGCAATGATGGGCAATTAATAATAATAGATAATAATAGTAAATTAAAAACGAATTGTTATACTGGATTAAATAAATGTGTCCAGTGCTTGTGCCCGCAGAGTTACTCCTGATGAATAATTTTCCGACCTCGGAAGGATGGACAGCTGAGTTGACTGTGGGCTTGTGATTAGTGGTTCTGAAGACAGAATTCGAGCCCACGCGATAGACTTCACGAGACACGAAACGCTGCGCCTAAACCAGTCGGCCAAGCCGCCACATCTTAAATATTTTCAGTCAACTTTCCAGATTGCGCTTTCGAGTCATTACCAGATATATGAGGGATAACTTCATCAAGTGAGACATTTCAAAGATAAAATACCAACTTTTTTGACAAAAGTCCTGTTAAAAACGCTTCTCAAAAAAACTATCGCTGAGCTGAAATTCCTGTGATAGCGAAATCGTATATGAGATTTAATGACATAAGAGACGCTAGAAAATGACCCAACCTTTTATTCGCAAACTGATGGTCCTTCATCATCCTCTGTAACAATTTTTCCTTGAGATTTTCCGCCCTTTTGCATAGGCCTCGGATCAACTCGTCACAATGCACCTCAAACATCCCGATTCTCATTTTCTGAGCAAAGATTAAAGAAAATTCTGCATGAAAATTGGTATAAAGAGTGACATAGAAAAGGTGAAGGAAAATTAAAGAAAGAACGAAGAAAGGCTAAAAATAAAATGAAGGAGGTTGACAGAAGGAATTAAGGGAGGTAAAGAGTATATCTAACCTTTTGTGAATTGTATTGGATGTCATCAAAGAGATCTCCATACTTTTTTACTTCCTAAAAGACAAAAAAATTGAAATGTATTTGTATGATCGTATGCAGTAGCAATAGTCTAATACGGCATTACTGGAGGAAACGAGTCGATCTGGCCTCATGATTTGACTATTTGCAGCTGTAATTGCTGAGAGAGGTACTCATTGATGAAGCGCTACTACCACAGGAAACTATACAACTGTGAGCGCATCAAATCGGCGTACTTTGCTATACATGACGGAATTTGAGAAGAGATTGCTAAAATGGAAGCGGGGTCGACAGAAGACTCGGATACATGATGATCCAATGCAGCTAAGTCGGATGACAGTGTTCAGCTAAGCATTGCTGGCAGCTCAAAATAAGAGGAAATGGTGGTTTATCGTCAAAGGTGCCACGTTCATACGTGCTTGACGGATCTGAGACGCGCGGAAGACGACGGCATCCTTTGGAGATTGCAAGCATCGATCGACGGTGCATTCATGGTGGTATGGTCATAGGCGCAAGCACCGACTATTAATGAGGAACAAAGAAGCAATGGTAAATCTTTTTACGTCTGCGAAATCGGCAAAATTGTGTCCTTCAAGCAAAAATCGCTCAACATCAGCATCAGCCTAAAAAAGATTACAATCATTATAATTACAAACATTGCTACAGATTTAATGGTATCGCAACAATTATTACTAAAATTGTCACTGTTACCGTTATTTTACAATTCATTATCAAAATCACTATTACAAAAACCATAACGATAGCTATCGCTTTTAGAAGGGTGGTTCATCAGCAAAGCTCGTTCAGAATGGGACTTCAAGCAAAAACAAAACGAGCCGTTCTTAAAAGTCTATCTATCTTTCTTTTCTACATAAGATGGGAAGATCTACAACCAAGCGACGATGAGAAAGAGATTGGAGAGATTTGGTGAGGTTGAGATTGTTTTTGAGACAAATGGCTTTGGAGTGGATGCTGTCAAGGAGACAGGGAGTGGATTTACGAGCACCAACCCAGACATAGGAGTAGCACTCTATAGAGGGACAAATTTGGGATTTGTATATAGTTAGCAGATAAAAAGATGAGAAAAATCCGCGGGCTCTGGCGAGGAAGCCGAACTTTTGAGATGCATGCTTAGTAAGGGAATGGATGTGAGTTTTCTAAGTGAGATTAGACGAAAGAGAAAGACCAAGTTTTGCGAAAGAAGTTGCAGTGTCCAGTTCATCACCATTCATGAGAACAGGTGGAAAGCCTCGTTTTCATTTACGTAAAATTACACTCTTATTCAGTATACGGCATCTGAAAAATTTCCAAATAAGATCTAAGAGGGAGATTAACGCCAAGCTAGAAGTGGGGTGATTGAGAGAAAATAAAAGAGCCAATTGGAAAAACAATCGTATGAGGGTGGATAAAGGACAAGAGGGGAGCCGAAAACTAGAATGAGTAAAAATATCAAGGAGAAGAAGGGGTCACAATTGTTGAGTTAGAAAGGAAGGCCCGGGACCGGGACCAAGCAGTGCCAGTGGTTCATGCAAAGGACCAGAGCTGTTCGGCAAAGAACCCTCCGTTCATGATGATGATGATGAAGGATGACAAAATTGCAAGTTTGATCATTGATCTTATGGTCAGTGGTTCGATCCTACTTCCAGTTGAACTTTCACTTTGAGTGAAAGAAGTCGCAAGCTCTCTGTAGTAATAAAATTTTACGAATCAAAAGGCGCGTTTACATCGAGAGGAAGTATAATGACACTACTCGGTAAGCATAGCTCCTCAAGGCCCTTAAATCTACTTTTAATGCTAGGTAACAAGCGCGAGACAGGGTGCCGTGGTGTAGTGGTTAAGCGTGCGGACTCATAACACAGTGGTTGTGAGTTCGAATCCTACATGTATCACAAATAAGAATACCATTGGTTAGGAAGGCAACGGGAAACCACCTCATAAAATCCACTTCCTGATAAAAAGCTTGGAACCCTGTTTTCGGTTTCTGCTACGATCGAAATCGGGTATGCACAAAGTGAAAGGGTATGAGAATTAGACAAACCTGTTTCGATATCAAATTTGTGTATTTTTCATACGATTTCAAATGTTCTTGAGGTCCGACACCCTCTCTCATGATCACTTCTTTGACCTTCAACAAAATTACAATATCAACCAATTGCTTCTGTCTTCATGAAGAATATTCAGTTTCAAAAACTGATCCCATAAACATCTGAAATTCAATTCAGCTCTCTCCTTACATCTTTTAGTGTTCGATAAGACCTTTTCCTTTAAAAGATCAATTGACAAACAATGCTTCAGAGGCACCGTATCTTTATCATAGCCAACAATATTTTAATAGATAATTCAAAATGACCGAAGGGCTAGGACAATTAATGCAAAATAGAATTTCACCTTTTCTTTCAGGTTTTCCACGATTTCTTCTGCTATGACCGGCTTCAAATACTTCTTGCTACCAGACTTCAAGAGGAAATGCATTTTGATTCCAACTTAAGAAGCGCAAGTAATAATAGCGATAATAATTTCAGTTATCTTAGGACGGTAACCCATTGAGCAATGTTGGTTCAGAAGAGGCCGAGTTGACAAAGTAATTTACCAAAATGCTAATATTCAAGTATTAAAACGCCAGTGTTTAATTAATGATATAAGCTCCGAAGTATAGTGAAAACAAAATAGAATTGAAATAAAGGAATATGAATGATCTTCACAGATTGTGTAAATGTTGGTTGAAATCATGAGGACATGTGGAACAAGTGGCGGAGGGGCCATAGGGTACATGTAGGACTCGAACTCACAACCCCTGTGTTATGAGTCCGCACGCTTAACCACTACACCACGGCATACAGTTGCCACCATGTTGCTTAAAGTTGCGTTTGGCCGACTGCGGTCAAACTCCAGACGGGTACACTCTCCGAGGCCTGACCCCGCAACCCATCCCTCAGTCCTCTGGAAGGGACGTTAAGCTAGGGGTTCCCCATGCCTGGATGCGGATGTATAGTGGACGTAGATTAGCTTTGAATACCTATAAATCCTTCCAGCCCACTTAAAATAAATCAATGAAAATCTTTAGGCCTAAGCCATAGGCTACACTAAAGAACAGCCCATTTAATCCAAGAAGCCGCGAACGGTGTAAATACAGAAATAGCTTCTAATGTATCACAGCAGGACACACGTTTATAATGGCTTTATATAGTTGAAGTGTTTATCCAGTTTAAAAATTCGTATATTTTTAAAATCATTATTATTATTAGGATCTATAAAGCAGAAACTATAAGTCCAATTGCATAATATTCAAAAACCCGATTCCACTTTCCTAATGGATACATAAATAAATAAATCATTTTCATTCTTTTAATCTGGTAACTACCGATAGTTATATGATAAAGCTTGGTGAAGCTTCAAAGGTATTTGAATACATTAAGTCTTGCAATATTTGCGCATAGAAGATAATAGAAGGGTTAGTGGCTATGCTAGCTATTAATATGGCCACACGCCTGGTGTAGAGAGCACATGATTCTTCCTCACCCATTCTGAGTACAGCTTTGTCTCCACTCTTTGTACGACCATTACAGATTTCACCATGACATCGAAAACGTTCAATAGGACAATCTAGACGAACGCAAATACATAGAATCAGCTCAAATGAAATGTCGCAGTGTCATGAATCCCATTAACTGAAACTCATCCTTTCATTGACGTAAAGAAACAGCAATCTCTCCGCAAACCAAGCTCCCTTTTAATTGGCCTTTCCTTATCAAAGAGCCAACTTGATTAAAGCCATGAAGAAACTGCTTATTATGAAATCCGGATTAATTCATGGCTTGTCTCAGCGCTGTTTTTATGTGGAATAAGTTGGCTTCTTCTCTTATTGATTTCTCGTAAATTCCTTCATTCTATTAATTATCATACTCGCAGCGTTTAAATGCATTTCCATGCTCCGTGATTCTAGTTTTGTAAAGGATCTATTTGCTGGTTAAATGTTCTAGAACAGTCTGCAAAACTTCCCTTTTTATCAATATTTAAGTATTTAACTGGCACAATTAACAATGTGTTGAAGTAACATTGGGACACAAGAATAAGGAATAAGGAATAAGGAATAAGGAATAAGGAACAAGAGGCAAGAATACGCAGCTCATAGCAACTCTCACATGAATACAAGCCAATTCTAAAGTTGTCTGAAAAGGATTAAAAAGAAGAAACGCACTGTGAAATCATTTAGGTCAGGCTCGAACTTGATTCCTGCATCTTCAATCACAAGTCGCACGATAAAACCAGGGTGTTCATAGACGCTCACTGAGGTCTATAAAAAGGAAGAAATGAATTATAAATGACGTCAAAGAAGCATAACAGGAAAGATAAATGAAAAATGAATGAAAAATAAAGTACCATATCTTGCCAATAAAATTGGAAATGTCACTCTACAGAAAAGATTGCAGCCAAAGTGTCAATTGGTTTATGAAAAAATGTATATACGAAGCCAGAGTTCGTTCTCACCGGAGGAGGGCAAAAAATTTCTGCATATGCATCGAGAGACTGGAGGGCCAGATCTTGCAAAATATTTGTCATCAATACCCCTGCTGCATTGAAAAATCCTTCTAAACGTTTTGCATTTTGGTTGCTCGGCAACAACCTTTTCTTGTTGCCTTGGTAATAAATGTTTTGCACTTCTGGGAACCATCTATTGGATAAGGGTTGTGTTAAACTTATCCACTGATTAGTTAAAGATTGGATCACGAATCAATTAGTCATTAGATAATCATCAACGTGACTAATCAGCCAATCATCGATGATCACGATTATCAATACACGTTGAGGAATGTAAATTATTTAACTCACTAATGCAATGAATCAATTATTCATTATTGGATTCAATTACTAATTAATCCATTCATTCATCCATTCAATCATTCACTCATACTATCATTAGTTGGTCTATTTATTCATTCATTAATTTTCATACATACATTCATTCATTCATTCATTCATTCTTTCACTCGTCAATCCATTCATTAATCCATTTATTGATTGATCCATTAATCCATAACAATTAACTGATTACTTCATCCATTTATTCATTCATTCATTCATTCATTCATTCATTCATTCACTTATTGACTCATCCATTCATTCATGCAGTGATTTATCTTTTCCTTCAACCATCCTTTTATTCATCAGCTCATTGATTCATTAATTTCCTTTTCCATTCCGTGGACCAACTCATAAAGCAAAAAACAAGCTATTTAATCTAGAGCCAAACAAACACATTGATATATGAATTCCACTTCTCCAGAAATATTTCCAATTTGATATGAAAAGATGTCACCTACTTCTTTAGCAATGTGTCCTTCGCCATTTCAATGTGCCTCATCATCAGATTTTGGAAAAATGCCAGCTCCATGGCTTCAGGTCTACCTTTCACGTCCTTAGCATTGACAAGACAGAGACCGCTAAGAAAAACGAAGAAATCTCCAATGATTTCATGCTGCTAAAAATATGAGAATCATTTTTTGAGATCATTTGTAAAAACTAAATCTGCATACCTTGCCCAATTTCGAGCGTATAGCTGAAGGCAGAGATACAGCTCTGAGATTTTCATAGGTAACTTGATTTTTTGTCAGCTGGTTTCTTGCTGCCTTCCTAAACGACAGTGTTTCTACTGTGAACAGCGCAAGATTCTAACCTATAAACAGTGCGCTATGAGTTTACACATCATGGCAATCAAATCCAGGCAATCAAATCCAGGCAACACCTCAAGTTGATACATATTCTCATAATAAAGATGTTTAATCTGTTCTTGTAAACAGAAAAATTTTTGCTATTCACATGTGTTCTCGGTCAAAAGGGAAAAGACTGAGAATGTCTCGGCTATTTTCACATCAGAAATGCAGTCCTTCTATAAAGAGGTCCATTCGAATTCGAAGAGAAATTCCCTACCGGAATGATTTGTGCCACAAATCGAGAACACCAGCCATAGTTGGATTGGTGACAAAAAGGTCTTGTTCCATGACAGCACGTGCAGCAAAATACGTCTTTTTCCATGGTTTAGGTACCTGCATTAGCCTGAGAGAAAAGAAAGGCATTGAATCTTTCAAAGGTGAAGTAGGTACAAGATCTCTAGGTCTCAGGATAGCTCAGTGGTAGGATTCTTGCACGCATTGATAAATTGGTCCGTGATTCGAATCAATTTTCAACTAAACTCTCACTTAGAGTGAGGAGAGTCACCAGCTCTCTGTAATTCTAGGCGTAGGAATCACGAGGTGTGATCACATCGAGAGGAAGGACCTGGACACTGATCGATAAGCTAAAACCCTCTCAGTGTCCAAACTTGCAATTTTGATATCTAGGTAGAGTCATATGCATAAAAAAAGATCTCTAAAAATATTTTTCGCATTTTCGAAGCCTAAATTCGAAGAATATTAACATCAAATAAGAAATGGCATCCTGCGAGCGTGGCATCATTAAGTACAGCTATGGCTGCATGATTTGGAAAATTGACCACAGATCCCTGGAGTAGTTATTAAACTCTAACCAAGGGAATAAATCCCGTTGATGGGAAGCAAACTTAAAGATTTCATACTTCCAAAGGTATAAAAAAAGAAGCCGTGATGATATTTTGAGATGTGAATAAGCTATTCCTGAATAATCATGACAACTGAAATGCGAAAATACTGCTTCAAAATGGCAGAAAATGGAGGGAAATGGCTTGAAAGAGATGAAAAACTAGACCGATAAAAATCAGAAGTAAGAAGCAAATAATGGACATAAGAGGAAAGGAAAGGAAAGGAAGGAGACAGAGGAACAGTTACGGAGACATAGAGGGGTACACAGATAAGTACGGGAACAGATACAGGCGGAACCAGGTGGAAACAGATAGAGACACCTAGGTAGACAAAGACGGGTTCGGGTAGACACACACAGATAAAGAGGGATACAGAAAGATGTGGATGGACACATATGGACACGCAGAGATATAGAGAGACAGATAGAGACATAGAGAGACATTGAGAGACATATAAAGTCATAGAGAGACATATAGAGTCATAGACAGGCATAAAGAGACACGTACAGAAATATGTACAGATAAAGAAAGTTAAGAGGCCATCGAAACACTTACTCCATTCTGTGAGGCAAAATATCTTCTTCTTTATCCTCATCTTTTTCGCGAGGATCCCGAAGAACAAAGTCAACTAGCGACGAGAAATTGTTGATGTTACAATTTAACAACGAACAAATAACTGTTGCAGTTTGCGCGTTTGTTTACAGAAATTAAGAGCCAAAATCGCATGTTGAAATTATATTTCTCATGCATAATATTCAGAAGGGTGACAGGCAAGAAACTTCTGCTGCATGCGTTGTTCATTGGCCAGGTCAGGCTGTCTTTCCTATCAATGAGCTTTGAAATCGGTCTTTATTAATTGAAAGACCCTATCATCTTAACATTAAACGATTTGATGTTGTTACCTCGTGCTTTTCCTTCCTTGGAAGAATAATAGGAGATGATAGGTCAAATAGGCAGCCAATCATTTGCAACGAGCCCTCGCCTTGACTCATTTCTATCCACACCTGGGTATTATTTCATAGCCTTATACAGCAATAATTCTACGTTTCATACTCTGATTAGTGTCGGACAAAAAAGCTTTCAGAACGTATACATTTTGTTGCTGCTTCCAGGCGAAAAGGCCTTGTCATAGCACTTATGACGAGCCAAATGAAAATGGAAGCAAGGATTAGTCAACTGGCGTCTTACCGATAGCTTTCTTCACGCTGAGTAGATAATCTTCCCTCATTTCATCTGAGAGATTCTCAATGTAGTCATCCAGCCCAGACTAAAGAAGAAGGAATCATTTTGAATGAATGGCATTCTATAGTGCAGAAGCAAGTGTCACACATTTATATTCATATGTTAGAATAGGCTCAGTGGTAATATCGTTGGGCATTGATCCGATCAAGGTAAAAACAAATTATTTCAACGCCGTCGGAAAGATGCAACTGTGTATCTTAGTTCCTACTTCTTTGAAGTGATCTTCAGTCAGAATTTACCAAGTGCTCAGAGAACTTGTTTAACAGACAATCGAGAAATCTTATTACAAAACTAGTCAAAAATTCGTAACATAGAATGTCACATAAAATATAAAAGTCACATTGTGCGAAATCATTTCGCAGGGTGTTCTCGCTTCCTTGAACTTGATCCTTGTAGAAGTTTTCAATTTTTACATCAATTTGATGTAAGCGATGTTAAGTAAACAGGTCCTTGACTGAAAGCAGCAAATCGATTCTTGCTGACCAAGCCCACCGGTCATAATATTATTCCATTCTATGATAAATATTATTATTCCAGCAAAATATGAAAATCTTTCAGGAAGAGATAGAGCATCGTGTCATGAGCTTTGAACTAAAGCGGATCTTTTGAACTGAAAAGGTCATACTAGCCTTGAGGTTGTCTGGCACCATTCGCATTACATGGTCCAGCCATGAATCTTCCATAGGGGCAACGTGTTCGGTATCAATGCCATGATGAATATAGTAATAATACCTCTACAAAAGATTGGCACATTTCATTCAGGTAGAGTCACAATGGATCAAATAGTGTACAAATACTTCGAATAGTGTACCAACAATCCAGATAATGTACAAATATTTCAACATCAACCGTGAAGTCTCCATGTTGCGGGGGTCGACACCATTCCGCAATCTCTTCTTGGGTCTCCCAGGGCGTCCGTGTCCAGTCACTTCCACATAGTTCATACACCGCAACAGATGGTCCCCAAAAGTATCAATAATTCAAATTGCGTACGAAAAATTCAAATTGCATACGAAAAATTCAAATTGCATACGAATAATTAAAACTGCGTACAATAATTCAAGTAAGGTGAAAGTGGCTCATTTAGGGTCAATATGGCTCAGACATCCTACCAATGATTCAAGGGTAAAAGTTGCCTTTATACGCCACTTATTAGAGAATAAAATCGGATTAGTCAGGCTATACATTAGAAAAGAACACAAGTTGATGACAACGATGATTCGCTGAAGATTTGCATCCTGTATGAATATTTTCATATCATCATGATATTATAATCATCATTATTACTAATGGCAAAGTGATAATCGAAAGAAACGATGAATACATCCAATTGGAATGATTGGTGATTAGCCTTCAAATGATTGGTTGACTGATTGATTGCATAACCAATTTACTGATTGATCAATCAATGATTGAGCGGTTTATATGCTTAATGGGTCTTGGAAATTCCTTTGTAAGTTGTTTGATTTCACAATTGGTGGACTCATCAATCGATCAATCTATGGATCATTGAATCTATTGATGAACTGATTAATTGATTGATTGATTGATTGATTGATTGATTGATGAAGTGGATGATCGACTGATGTATAAAAAAAATTGACAGATTGAATCTTACCAGAATATCTTTCTCTGCAGGTGTTGGTGAGTCAGGTCTTGCTGCGTCTCCTTCTCCAACCGGGGGCAGTTTTGGCGGGCCAGTTGGGGTGTCAGTTTGCCTGTGATAATAATGGTAATGGTGTTATGATTTCTTGCTTGTAGCATTTGCATGTAAAGGTGCTGTATTTCAACTGAAGAAACTATCTACAACGGTACTTTTGCAGATAGCTCAGTGTTATGGAACTTACTCACAGATTCTCATATTGGCTTTAAGCCTTGCTTTGCGCATCACTTAGAGCAGGAGGGTCACTAACTGACTGTAGTTGCAAGTAATCATATGGCATGGTCCCATTGAGAGGAAGGACCAAGATACTGATGGCTTGGCATAGCTACTCAGTTTCCTAGAATCTACGTTTGAATGCATGGTATGAGATGTTAAATCAAAAGGCATAAAAGTCCACATGAAAAAACAATTCAAGTATGGACTATCATTCCTTGAAGAGTATTGATTCATAGTAACAGAGTACAGATTGACTGACAAATGACACTTTGATGATGGGTAGAACTTGGACAAAGATCAGTTATGCAAATTCCTTGAATTCTACTTGTATGATTTCCCTTGCTAAGAAAGCCCATCAATATATGGACAGATTACACATTGCCTGAGCATGAGATAACTTGGAAACTCTTGATTGCAACCTTACAAAACAGCAACCACTAATGGCATACGTACATGATTATATTAACAAGAGCTTGTCGAAATGCTTCTCTGTCTTTGCTTGGATAAGTGACAGTGCGTCTCCCGTTTCCATTTGCAGCAGCTGGGCTGGCCTTCCCAACTGAGCTTGATGATTCCATAGACTTGGTGTGAGCTCTCTTCTGTCTCTTTGCAGCGCTGACACCTTTGAAAACAAAAAGAAAAAAACATAAGCATAACAGATATTCATTCTAGAGAAGGAGGCAAATATTTCAGAAGTGAGATGCAAGTACCAGGTGATCCATGTAAAAAGTGGTGGCACTAAAGTAAAGAAAATGTGGGTCCAATACATGCAACAAGCCTTGGGAACTCAACTTTAGAGAGTTATCACAATGACTGGGTGTCCAATCCCCAGCTGGATTATCAGTATAGTACACATATTATCCAATCACAATGCTAACTACCCCAGTAAAGGTAGCACTGTTGGAAAAATGCTAATAGGGTAAAGAAGGGAAGAAATATGATACTACGACTTGGCATAGCTTGGCACAAAATAAATGAGAAATACTATGAAAAAGAAAAATTGTAATATAAATGATTGAACATGGAATTCCCCTCCTTGGCTCCTTTTCATAGCTGCTTTCTGCACTAGACATAGCATGGGTATTCTTAAAATTATTCCGAGACATGCTACACAGGTGGCCTTTTCTTATTACAAAACATTTGATCAAGTGAGGCTAAACAGCTACTGCACTGAATAATTAATGCTTAACACTGTAGTGAGATTAATGGGGAGATATATGGAATACAAAAAGAGTTTTATTCTAGGGAGTGAGACCAGCAAGTATAAATTTTGGCTAGAAAATTTAGTTATAATTATAATGCTTTCTCTACTGATCCAAAGGATGAATAAGCTATATTGCAACTGCATCAGATCTGACAAGCATATTCAATTGAGAAATTTCCAGAGTACCACAAATATATGATTGATGGATAATTAATCAAATATAGACTGTATCTTCCATTAATAAAAACTACTCTTTATCTTATTGTAGGGTACTATCATCATCATCATCATCATCATCACCATCATCATCATCACAACCAATCATCATCATCATAATCATCATCATCATCATCATCATCATAGTCACCATCATCATCATCAGCATCATCATCATCATCATATTCACCATCACCAACATCATCATCATCATCACAATCAATCATCATCATCATTGAGATATCACAGTGGCCATATGACATGTCTATCATCAAATTATTTATACATGATTCCTCCATTCAGCTTATTGCATTCCTAATACTTAACACGTAGCTGCCATCAAAGCGCATCTGCCAACGAGATGCCGATTCTTGATGTACCTCATATGGGCCTTTGAGGCTTGTGGGTACACAGGGCAGCATCAAAGCCTTGCAATAATCATTATCACTACAAACAATATCTTTGATAAATAAATGCATGCAGAATCAAACACAGTGATTACAGAAATGATTTTCTTCCAAGGGTTTGTGCACTCAATTTCATGTTTACAATTAGTTCTTCAAGTGCTCCTTTGGTTTATTCAAAGCGACCAGTAGTTGGGACCTCTCTTATATCAATTGGAATATTACTTCAAAGATTTATTGCAGATTACTGATAACCCTTTTTGCAAGTTCTGAATTTAGTCTAGAGATTTGAAGATCTCTTCAATGCTTTGTTGCATAGCTTAATTGTGAGGATCTTTCCTGGAATTCAGCCCAAGGTTTTCAGGGCTCAATTTGTTAATTATCTTATAAGCTGCAACAGATCAATCCAATCAATGACCTTGTTTTCATTAGTACACCCAACAATAAACATTTTTCCATCAAACTCTCTGATTGTCTAATCTTTGGTAGAGAGATGGTTCTATCAGTCTTCCCTCTCCTATGTGGTCTGTCAAACTTTTCTAGGGCCTATCTCTGTTTCTGCTGTCATCAATACATCCTAAGGGTATCCTAGTCGAAAACAATATCTCATCAGTGGCTCAAATTGAAAGTTCCCCAACTTGAATAAAACTAACTGAGAGAGATTGAACAAGGCACTATGCAATTTTGTGATTAAGAAACTAGAAATTCAAAGATTCCAGTAAAAAATGGCTTGGAAAACATTATACCTATTACAGGAACTATGTCTTCCATTTTTCCATGACTGTCTAGTTTGAATGGAGGGGCTGACTGCTGCCATGATGGTTTATTTCTGGTCTAAAATTGCCAAAGTGAAAACTCCTCACAATATCAAAACATCACAAAAGCATAATAAGAATATACAGGAATAGATCATCTTTGCAACAATAGGTCATAATTAGCAATTCAGTTTCAATGAGGAACAAACTGGAAGCATAAATTACATGGATAAGAAAACGCCTCACTATCTCAAAAGTATTTCAAATTCTAGAAGGCATCCGAAAAGAACGGAAGAATAGCTGGAAATAAATGGAAAGCTGTTGTCAGTTATGCAAGCAATAGACACTGATGCCCAAAACTAAACGATTGATGATGGTGATAATGATGATGATCATGATGAATAGAATGGTGATTATGTTGATGAAAACCATGACGAGGATGATGTTGATGATGATAATGATTATAATTATGATGATGAGGATAATGGTGATGATTGTTATAATTATGGCGATGACGATGATGACAGTGATGATGATCATGGTGATGATGATGATGATGATGATGATAATGGTGATGATTATGATTAAGATGATGATGGTGGTGATTATTATGATGATGCTAATGATACTCAAACATTTTACACCATCACAAATACAAAATACTTTTATAGCAAATGGTGGGCTATGACCAACAAAGAAAACTATGAGAGAATATTGGATGAAAATTCATTTCTACTGACACATCAACGCCAACTGGAATATCAAAAACAAAGGTTCTAGTTTAAATCTTGGAAGCTGAAAGTCATAAAAACGACAGTCAAGATCAGTCCTATACTTGATAAATGCTTTTTAGAACACACTGTTAGAGAGTTGCAATCTTAAACCACAGCAAAATTATAAGGGTGGCTAGCAGCTTCCCTTGTTGCATTTTACCCCCACTTTTCTGCCAGATGCCAATTCATTCCTAGGTTTACTGGTAGAGACAATCTAAAGATTGGAGAAAGCTAAGGCCACACCAGGGATCTTCAGCCTAGTGGGCAGGTGATCTAACCACAATTCTAAATAACTCATTCTAACTTAATTATTCACAAGGTAGGAAATCTCAGCATTCGTAAGTGGCTCAATACATATTAATTCAACAGGAACCAACTGGTTGTTAATACAGTCAAATGACAGTTTGAATCAAAACAACAAATTTATCTATCTTATCCCATAAATATGTCAATTTGGCTGACCTACCTTTGGCAAACTGGGTAAAAATCTCACTGGTGTACCACTTAATCTTTCTTTACCTCCTTGACCATTCCTTCCCTACAATCCAATAATATTTGCTTGCAAAGAAAATATTATGACGGCTATTTCCATTGTCAGGAAAATATCATAGCTAGAGAAACACCATGACTGTTACTTTTCTTAGCCCTGAGGTTCGATAGATCAACGCCAGTTGTATTTTATGCTCGATTTTGACTTATTGCTTGAAATCACCAGAAAATCTCATCTGAACATTGCACGAGTTAGAAGGCTTCAGCAAAGTGCTGTCAACGCTTCGAAACACTGTCATTTGACAAAACAGTGGCAAAATTAGAAATCAACTTACGATCGAAAGACACGAAATCAAAACTTTGTTACAAACATGTGGAACAGAAATCACTTCCTTTTACACAAACTGAGCAGAAAAGCTAAATCTTGGACCTTCCTAAGTCAACAGCTGCATTTAGCCAATTACATCAAAGTTTCATTTAATCAACCCAGCCTTATGTAAATACCTTGAAATTTTTGACCAGTTGACATAATCCTATTGGCATGGAAGAGCACAAAACCTATTTCATAATCCTGCAAGTCAAGAAACTGGCCTAAAATTAAGCTGGCGATTTTATCACTGCGGTTGGCCAAGGATAAATCAGCGTACAAACCTGAATATCCATACTAGAAGTGTGATGAATGACAGTTTTATGATTGAAGTAAGTGTCGCCTTAATTGACCGCAATAATTTTCGGAATACGTTGAGATGAACAACTTTCCCTATATATCTTCGCCATCTTTCAAGCTTTCTGTTGCTAGGTTACCAATGGACAAGACCTAAACGCATCCTGGGAAGGATTGCCCTCGACTGTTTGGGGTAATGGTGTGGTTGCGGCACTTGTAGGGGCGTCTAGATAAAAGGGGCAATTAGGAAATGTAGGGAGGTCCAAGGTGGATTCAGATTATGGAGCATCAAAAGCATTCATGCCACGCTTTCAATGCAGGGAACAGGGAATCATAGTTAAGTCAAATGTATAAAAATGGCGCCCAATTACAAATCAGGAGCCCACACAACTGCTGCGTTGCATACTCGATTTCGAGCGTAGCAGAAGTCAGAACAGGGCTCTGAGATTCTTCTAGGGAAATAGGTCTTATGAGGTGGGTTTCCATTGCCTCCCTCACCAATGGCGCTTTGTTATTGTGACACGTGCAGGATTCGAACTCACGATCCCTGCGTCACGAGTCTGCACACTTGACCAGGACACCAAAACACTAGCATCACATGAATTCGCATTTCTGTTGCAATAGTTTTCCAATGTACCAGGAGACGTACCCACAAGCTCTCGCAGGAGGAAATACATATGCATACGTTGAGTTACGTACTCGAAACGAACATTGGGGAGCACCGCATAAGGGAGGTACCACCCTGTGCCAAGGCGTTCTGCAGTCAAGTGACCAGTTCATTCCTTTGCCAAACGTTAACCATACCATTACATCAGGTACCCAGTCTTTGCTAGATGGCAACGGCATCAAGAAACGCGAATGAGCATGTATCGAACCCAGGACTCTCAGGACAGTAGATAGGGGCACTGTGCCCCCCTGTAGCAAAGTTTGGCCAAGAACACACTCTATAGGTAGGCAGGAATTACAAAATGGAAGGCCATCAACAAATTTCAGTTCTTTTTTTTCATACTATACATTTGCATCGTTCGTTTACCACAAATACATACGTAAATGATAATTTGGCTAAAAAAATTTGTGAGAATTGACCAGCTAGGCTGGTGAAAATTATCGAGAAAAACCCTTGCGCTATAAGCAATTTTGCAATACAGAACTATTCGAAGACGTAATTGACCTGCACTGATTCGCTCAGTAAAAATGCAGCATAATTTGCGATTTAACTTCTACCATGATATAAGAAATCAAACGTTTGACAAAAAAGTGGTGAAATAAAAAAAGGAGTAAAATTCGGTTCACAACTACAAAGACACTCGTCGAGATGCCAAATTTAATGCTCGTTTTGGTATCCTTTGCAATGAATAGCTCTCGTCCAGACGTAATAAACTGTGTTGCATACTCGATTTCGAGCGTAGCAGAAACAAGAGGCGGGGATCCTGTGTTCTTTCTAGGCAAGTGGATTTTATGAGATGGTTTCTCCTTGCCTTCACCATCAATGGCGTTTCTATTGTGACACGTGTAGGACTCGGGCTAACAGCCCCTGTGTTTAGATTCCGTATGATGAACCACTGGCGGCTGGAGCACTATTTAGACTTAATACAAAGGGAATATGAACACTGCCACAACAACACGAAACCGAGAAAGAATCCCTAAAAACTTCGCGGAATGTTTTACTTAGCTGCATAAATCCATCTCCACTTCTCTCTCGTTATTGAAAACTGGTCGACCTTAGAACAGATCCAACCTACTGGTAGCCTAGCCAACAAGAAACCGATATGGAATCTCAATTGCAAGGGGATCCGGTGCCAGGCCTCGCTATCAAAGCGTATTAAACTGGCACCACTTAGGTAATCCAGTCTGCGCAATGAATTTTCTGGGGGCATAATAGTAGGTAGAGCGCCTCACTATACCGAAACAATCTTCAATGGTCTAGTGCAAACCAAAAGGAGCTTGACTTCATTGCTGTTTCCCTGGTACGACATCAGAAGAACGGCATTAGGCCATTCTGAAAGGTTTATTCTTTTACGAATGATGGAAGCTTCTCCTGTCCTGTTTTTATCGCTCTGCTTCTACTGATTACTATTATTATTATACTGATTCATACCCTATTTTACAGGGCTGAGTTTAATGTGACCATTGTAAAGGATATACTCTGTGCCTCAGTTTACTTAATCGAAGGGGAAAATCTTCTGATAAGGTACAAGTGGCAAAGGTTTCAGCATAGGTCAGTGGCAAGGTGTTTTCAAATTGACCCCGTGGTCTTTGGTTCGAATCCACCTTCACCTAAGGTTCCACTTAAACTGAGGACATATCGAGAGGAAGGCCTTTGAGACTGCTCGATAAGCAGAAAGCGTCGCAGTGTCCAAAAATCTACATCCGGACGCTATGCATAAAGCATTGAAAAATAAGGTGGAGAGATGATTCTAAATTTACCTGCCATCCCTCCACTGTTCTCAGTGTTGCATTGGCATTATACAACAACAGAACCTACCAGTTTTGCAGCAGCAGACAACTCTATTATCTCGAAATATTGTATGTATGTATATATGGTTGCACATACTATTGTAGTATAATTGTCGACTGTATTACGTCATATTTTTCATTCCGTTACATGATACTAACACTAATAAAAGGATAAGCTTCTAAGTCAATTGAGTGTATTGCTTCACATAATTAAAACACATGAATACGGAATATACACTCTTTTGCCATCTATTTTGTCCCTTGGAAATCTTGTATGTGAAGGACATAAGTGACTTGCCAATTGGCAGTTTTAAATCAATCAACCATTCTTTGGAAGTGCAGTCATAAGATGGTACTTGCTACTTATCCGGGTGAATCAACTTACAGAATGAGAAATGGGAGAAAAGCTCAGCAAAGCTTTCATCTGTGGTAAACCTATTGAGTCCTTTACGAGAGTACTGTTTGGTGGGGATAGCGCAGAGAGGACTATCAGTATCTCCTGTGCTACGATTCTCGAGTTCCTCAAGTTTCACTTTAAGATGTTCATGACGATCTTCCAAGTATTTCAGCTCGTCAAGTAGTTCGATTTGCTGTAACTGCTGCGAGAAGTCCTGGCTTGAGCCTTTACTTAGATCGACGGTCGGGGTCCAACGCAGAAAGTAATTATCCCACAATTGAACATGGACGCTTGATGAATCTGGATTGATAACTGATACGTTCGGATCATTCACTGATTGATAATGTGCATTCACCGATAGCAGTGCCCGTCCCTTTTTCTTCGCCCTCCACGACTTTCGCGGTGGCTTGGAAACCGAACTTTCGCAACTGTACGTGATTAAATCATTTCTATCTTTAAATCGCAAGCCAGAAGATGGACTAGGCCCTGTCTCTGCTGCTTCAAAGCTTTTCCCCACGTTGTACAATCGATTAAGAAATAGGGTTTGGAACTTGGAAGTGGGGACTTGTGTGTGGATGAAATCCCACAGAGAGACCAAGGAATCGTACACAAATCGCTTCCTCTCGAGCTCACAGTTGAAAAGGAATGTTTCGAATAGGCACATGTGAATGCTGTCGACTAACAGCAACAGAAACTGCTCCGTAAAACCAAAGCTCGATGGAAATTGCTGCAGCAATTGATGTACACAGTCAAGAAACAAAATAAACACGGGGGACTCACAAGTGTGCAACACGTGGTCTTCCTTGTAGAAAACCGAATGTCTGTGTTTGCCTTTGTCGGATTCCTTGACTAAGCCCAGTCTTTGACTGAACGGATGGCCTTTCACTACCCATTCCTTCTGAATTAATGACTGTAGTCCCATCAGCGTGCGATAGTAGGGGTCGACCAGAAGTTGTACAAGTGAAACGACAAGCGACGTGAAATCGGTCCCAGTTAGTTCGTGTACGATGACCGATCGATTGCTGATTAGAATGGTATTTGCGATCTCAGATGAAATTGTCAGCGCCTTTCTGACGTGTTCTAGCCACCTTTCGAAAAATGAGACGGTTCAAGTCGTTGATTTGCAGATATTAGAATGTTTAAAAAAATGTTACTTGGTAGGCCATATGAATTATTATATTTTCCTGATAGTTTGCTGTGGTGGATATTAAGAGTCAAAGAATTTTGAAAGCAAATTAATAAGATTAGAAGTGTATAGAAAAGGATGTAAGACAAAAACGAAAGAGAGGAGACTGTTGATTTGGACATGGTGATGCAGTACAATCTGATGCAAATACTGAAATCACAATAGGTGGACGCACGGGACAGACAGCTGAGGAAGGGACTGGTCAGATGGGAATCAAGCCAGAAGAAGAAGAAGACGAAGGAAGAACTGTCTGGGAAAATAACTGATTGGGGAAACATTTTAAGCTGAAATAAGGTTGAGAAGTGGCGTTACACGTGCACCTATATTGTAGCTGTACACGAACAGTTTAAAACCCAGTTCCAAACCTTATCAACAGCATCTGGCAAAAATTTAAACCCCCTGATAATAAGCAGCCGGTACATTAGAGGGTCTCACAGGAAACAAAACTTAGCAGGGTGGCACCAGAGGGGGCAGGGGGATACAGACCCGGGGGAGTGCTAGCCCCCCAATTGGAGAAAAAAAGTCAAGTCTGTGACCAATCTTTGCAAACTTCTGTGAATGAATAATCTAGCCTCCTTGTCAGGAACGCAGCCCCCTGTTGGGAAAATCCTGGCGACATCCCTGTAACTGAAAAGTGACCATCCTAGAAATACTTAAAGGTTTTAGTGAGTTGCTTTGAAAAAAATGTGCTTTCTACAACATCCATTAAAGAGGATATCTATACAGACTAGAAGGTTCCAGGAGAGATAAAAAACCAGCATAGGCCAATTTACCTTGAGCTATCAACTTTGCCAAGCCATGAGCTATCAGTTGCCCAGAAGTCCCTGTTGGAATGACACAAACAGGTGTCACATAGATCCATGTAACTCACTTGAAGTTTCTGCAAAGTTGGGAAAATGGATGTCCCTGTAAAATTTGAAAGCTCAATGGTTATGGGATCTTTAGCACCTGACGAGAAGCAAGCCTTTCGAACAGCCTCCATAACTGCCTGCGGATGCCCAGGGTTCTCTTCGTCCACGTCACTGAAAATGCATCAAATTTAAAGATGAAGATGTGGAGATGAAATGACAGAAATGAACATGCTGCAGCTTCACAACTTTCTACGGTGAAGTTTGAGTAGGATGAGTCAAAAAATGCAATCTTGGTGATCCTTACAATCTGCAGTTATCTTTTAAACTCTGAATGGCAGCCTAAGATCTCTTAAACATGTTCAAGGTTTCCCAAACCGAAACCTGACCTATGCAGCAAATTTTCCTAGAGCCGATGCTGGATAAGGTACTAGCCCTCAGCAAAAATAACGACCTTACATCCTCGTCTGGTTCACCAAAAAAGGAGACAGAATCTCTCACTGTACAGCTTTAACTCTATCACCAAAGACGAAACAAGTGAAGCAGAAGAGGTGATTACAAATATTCATTAAACTACTGACTAAAGATGACTTCAGCCTCTATGATTACGATGATTATGATGATTGAATTGATTATGATGATTGTGATGATAATGATGATTGTGATGATTATGGTGATGGTGGAAAGAATGATGATGATGATTGATGGTGGCAGTGATTGGAGATGGTGATGAAGATGATAATGGCAATAATGATGATGACGATGATGATGATGATGATGATGATGATGATGATGATGGTGATGGTGGTGATGATGATGATGATTGATGATAATCGTGAGGAAGATGATGATGAAGATGATGATGATTGATGATGGCAATGATGATGATAACTGATGGTCATTGAAGATGGTGATGATGATTGGTAATGGTGGTGAAGATGATGGTGATGAAGATGGCAATGTTAACAGAATAGACTCTGATGGTGATGATGATAGCGATGGTAATTATGGTGATGATAAAAATGCAACAGTTACTGGCAATGATGGCTGTGAAGAAACTTTTTGTGCAATACATCACATTTATGGATCACTAGATATTACCCTGGAGCAGAGCTACTCAACAGCGATGCTCCACTTTCTCTGCTATGCCAAACCAATGTAGGAAACCTGCCACCTTGATAAGATGTAGCTAGTAATTCAACATCTTGATCAGCAAGGCTCGCTGGCACTAAATTCAGTTCTGGGAGAGTTTTTGCAACGGAGAACTTTTCATTGACTTTTGTGATCCTCCAATTTTCTTGAGCCCGTAACCTTGCTAGTTCTAGCTCCAAGTCTTTCTCATGACGGAATGTATGAAAAGCTCTCCCTTGAGATGAAGCGTTTGCAGTATTGCCTGGTTCTCTTGCATGGTCAAAGGCAAAGAGTTTCTGCACATTGGTTGGGGACATATAAACATGAATGGCGTTCAGTATAGCAGTTCTTTCTTTCTCACGACAGAGAGAAAAGTCAAACTGTATTACGCGAAGATCTTTACAGGACAGTTCAATGATGTCATACTTCTTTGATGGAACTTTTCCAACTTTGAGTCTCTTTGACAATTGTTTTGATGTTGAAATTGCAGTCAAATACCAAATACCCCTTAAAGGAATGTATTCACAGTGAGACTCTGGCTCACTATTGGCTAACAAGTCTATTCTATGGCAGGATGCTTGCATTGCTCTTTGACTCCTACTTGCATGGCTCTCTAACTTTGGAGTCATAAAAGCTAGTTTGAAGTTTGTTATGTAAAGACTCCCTATGGTGCCCGACCCCCTCTTTGCCATGTTGTTCAGTTTCAGAATAGACTGTGCTTGAGCGATTATAGTCTCCCCCTTTAAGAGCATTGGATCCTTTATCTCTTTCTCCCTCCAGTCCAGAGATCCAACAGGTTTTACCACACTTGAAGCCATCATCAAGTTTCTACCTTGGAATACAAATAAAGCAATGTTACCTCAATATCCTACACAGGCAAAGCCTGTAAAGGTGCATTCTCCAATCATTAAACATCTAATTCATGGTTAATTGGATCACTTAAAGTTAGAAAAGACATCTGCTTAATCTTTGGTTGTGTCAGCCAAGGGAGAGTCAGAAGTGCATTTTTGACTACTTTTACTTTGGTGATTTTTTAGTGAATTGTGTTGAGGAAAAGCCATGGTGGCTTAAACAAAGCCCCAACATAGAAGAAGAAAGCAAATGGCAAAGAGGAGAGAGAGATCATATCAAGTTTATTGATCTTAGATTTGAAAGGTGGAAAATTCAGGAAAGCAAGAATAAGGCAAGACAGTCCATAAATTGCATGCTCTGGAGATGAATGAGGATTTGTGAGATAGAGCTTGTGTGGATAGATTTCAGTTGCAGCTGTGTAAGACTGTGCAATATTACAGTCTTGCTATCACAAGTCAGTTGTGAGAGAGCAGTGCAGCTGGGTCTATCTTTAACAGCCCTGTGCACTTTGTAAAAGTCCTTTTAGGTTACCTGCTGATTTTCAAGTTTCGGTCAACAAGTCAGCTTATCAATGATCTGCTTGAATTATTAATCAAACTGTCTTAAAATTGGTAGTGTGACCGTACATACAATACATAACTTAAGCCCTAAATTACATCAAAAAATAGATGGAACAAAGCATATAACACAAATCCACTATGACTTGGCAGGTGAATGACAAATGGACACGGAATGTCATCATCCAGAGCAAAATTGGCTAATTTTGGGTTGATTCAAGGGTGGAGTCAGACCAAAGCTTTAACAAACTTAACAAAGTGGTACATACTGCTTCTATGCTTAGCATCCAGCACTTGGGAAAGAATGTGGGGGCCAAAAACACATTACCACCAGGTGACCAGCACCAAACTTTGGCCTTAACTGTGCTTAGAAAAATTGAGATGGGTGACGCCCTATTCACAAAAATTGGCGGAGGAAGGACTTCAAGACTTTCTTACAAGCGTTCCGCCGTTTTCACGCGTCAAGCGAGGACAATCTTTGAACGCAATGAACTTCCTATCAAATCCCAAATGAGTGACATCAAATGACATTTTGAATATCTGTATTGACTCTCATCCATTTGGCATGTCAACTATCACCGTGCCTCAAAAATGCTAAGCAAAACTTTTTCAGACTGGTGTTCGTTGAGTATCATTCTGAGGGAAGTAAAAATTAGCCCAGGATAGTATCCTTTCTCCTGTATCCTCTTCGCTCTGTGTTGTACTAGTTTCCAAAGATTAGATCGATTAGCTTCCATGGCAAATAGATTTAAATTGGGATCGATCTTAAAGTCAGATCATGAACTCTGCGTTCAATTTCTAATTCGGTAAGGAGACTCGCTTCGAAAAACTCCCAACTTCCTACTTGATGAGGACGGAACTTCAATTATTAGGCCTAAAATAAAACATGGTCACAGATAGGCCCTGTGCATGAGGCTGACGAGACATTCGCACGGGCAAACATTAAATCTGGCTAAATCAAAATGAGAAAATTGTTAGAATGCTAATAATCATAAAAAAAAATACCCTTCAAAGGCGAATCCTTGACCGTTCCATCAACCACTTCTGCCTCCAGCACCTCCCATCTCACAACAGTAACCTTCCTAGTTGTTCCCAGACCTCAGCGGTCTCAGAGCGTCCTCTACCACCACCACCAACTGCTACAATTAATACTACTACTATACTACTACTACTGCTACTGCTACAGCTACAGCTACTACTACTGCTACTATTACTACTACTACTACTACTACTGCTGCTACTGCTACTGCTACTACTACTACTACTGCTACTATTACTACTACTACTACTACTACTACTACTACTGCTACTGCTACTACTACTGCTACTATTACTACTACTACTACTACTACTACTGCTACTGCTGCTACTACTGCTACTATTACTACTACTACTACTACTACTACTGCTACTACTGCTACTACTACTGCTACTACTGCTACTACTGCTGCTGCTACTACGACTGCTACTACTACTACTACTGCTACTACTGCTACTACTACTGCTACTACTGCTACTACTGCTGCTGCTACTACTGCTACTGCTACTACGACTGCTACTACTACTACTACTACTGCTACTACTGCTACTACTACTGCTACTACTGCTACTACTGCTGCTGCTACTACTGCTACTACTGCTACTACTGCTACTACTGCTACTACTACTGCTACTACTACTACTACTGCTACTACTGCTACTACTACTGCTACTACTGCTACTACTGCTACTACTACTACTACTGCTACTACTGCTGCTGCTACTACTGCTACTACTACTACTACTGCTACTACTGCTACTACTACTGCTACTACTACTACTACTGCTACTACTGCTACTACTACTGCTACTACTGCTACTACTGCTACTACTACTACTACTGCTACTACTGCTGCTGCTACTACTGCTACTGCTACTACGACTGCTACTACTACTACTACTGCTACTACTGCTACTACTACTGCTACTACTACTATTACTGCTACTGCTACTACGACTGCTACTACTACTACTACTGCTACTACTGCTACTACTACTGCTACTACTGCTACTACTGCTGCTGCTACTACTGCTACTGCTACTACGACTGCTACTACTACTACTACTGCTACTACTGCTACTACTACTGCTACTACTGCTACTACTGCTGCTACTACTGCTACTACTGCTGCTACTACTACTACTACTGCTACTACTGCTACTACTGCTACTACTGCTGCTGCTACTACTACTACTACTACTACTACTGCTACTACTGCTACTACTGCTACTACTACTACTGCTACTACTACTACTGCTACTATTACTACTACTACTACTACTACTACTACTACTACTGCTACTACTGCTACTACTGCTACTACTACTACTGCTACTATTACTACTACTACTACTACTACTGCTAAGTTGAATTTTGCTGAGAGACTTCAAACAGATCAACGAAAACTCTTGCAGTTTCATTCTGCTCTTGAGTTTTCAGTTTTCAGTCAAAGATCTATGATCTGATATTTCTGTTGATTCAAATTCACAGTTATGTAATTGAAAAGCATAACAGAGAAAGAGAGACCAGAATAAAATTCCAATGTAGTTATCACCGAAATGTACAGTTATCAACATACCATGAATTAAAAACAGAATTTGAAACAAGGCAAGGATAAAAAATTTTAAATATCCCAGATGCTGCAACGTGATATAACAACATATTGGGAAAAAATGAATGCTGGCATGAACGCATTTAGGTCAAATCGAAAAATTTTATGACTAAATAGTAGATGGCAAGAGATTCACAGCAGCACTTAACCATGTCCGAACAATGTCGCTTTCTCCCATGTTTCATCCCTTTTTGGGGGTAATAAATGTGCAAGTCCGGGGTAGAACGTCCAAAACTCTTCAAAAGTGAAGGTGGTTTGGCAAGATAATGCCATTCCGGCAACTCCTTCGACGCTGTTGGCGCCCAAGCAGTATCAACACTCGTCGCTTCCTTTGGTCCACTCGCCGCGTGGAGATAGAGGGCTGGCTACCTGGAAAACAGCTCGTCTTCTTCCATACACCCTGCATAGGCTACGTAGCTCCACTGGAGAGGAGACTCCAGCAATATTCCATCTTCTCATGTAGATGGAAGGATGCCGAGGAATGTGCTTCATCAAAGCTCATTACACTGTTCTTTCCAGAATGAAAGTAGCACCTAGTGCTTGATTTCACCGTTGGAGATCCGTTAGAGAAGTAACATCCTAAGCCAAGGTATTGTGAAGTAAAGGATCCATCTCCATTTATCGCCGAGCTTAAACCTAAGCTTCACGTCACTTACTAATCTTTTGCTGGGTGAATAGACAGAGGCCAGCTAAAAATGGGGACGAGCGTGAATCGAGCCCCGGACTTTCAGCGCAGCCGACATGTGCTCCAGCTGCTATGTCAATATCTCTAATTTTCTAAAATACACATCTCTAGGATAAAGGGAGAAAGATGACGAAGTGTTTGTACTGGGAGCATTAACATGCATGCAATCGAACTTGGTTGCTGGTCACACTGTGTGTCAATGTGTTGATCTTGAACACATAATTGCCCTGGTCTTCCAAACAAGCATTTGAGATCGAGTAAGTGGATTTAATGACGTTGCAATTGCTGCCGTTACTGTTGCTGTTGCTGCTGTTGCTGTTGTTGCTGCTGTTGTTGCTGCAGGACTCTTTCCCATATTTGCATCTTGAAGTCTCCTTCAGCTCCTTGCCATCCTTCAGCCACATGACAGCATACAGCTTGGACGGTGGGGTTGTTGTCACGCAGGAAACGGTAACCTGCTCCCCATCGTTCACTGAAATGCATTCAGGATGCTTCAAAATTCTAGGCAGTTCATCATATTGATTCGCTGCAAAAAAAGGAATGAGTCTGTGACAGAAAGTCCAAATGGAAGGGAAAAGTGCGGGAAAAGGAAGCTATGAGTAATTCTAAGAATCTATACGTTGGATTGAGCCAATACATGTCAAACAGAATTGAACTTTATCTTGTTCAACTAATCAGCATAATATCATCATCACTGTCCTCTTTGGCATCATCATTCGTCATCATTATCAGCATCATTGCCATCATCATCATCATCATCATCAGCATCAGCATCATTATTACCACCATCATCATCATCAGCATCATCATCATCATCATTATTACCATCATCATCCTCATAATAATAATAATAATAATCATCATCATCATATTCATCATCATCATCATATTCATCATCATCATCATATTCATATTCATCATCATATTCATCATCATTATTATTATGATCACAAGAATCAGTATTACAGTCAGCATCAGGACTATACCAGCAATAAATCTACAAAATAAAAACTTACTTGCAGCTGGTTTCTTTAACACTTTGAGCCCCATGGCATTTATCCTGAAAAAGAAGCACAGTGATTGACAAGTGGATGAAGTGGATGGATGCTAGTCAGATGTACTCGTAGCAATGAAATAACGGTAAAACGAAGAGTAGTAAAAATCTACAACTTGACAAGGAAAGCTGAATTGATTTTACAACGAAATCACGCATCTTAACTATATATCTAAATTGAATTTGTCCTGTTACAAAAATTCTACTTCAAGAACGGAGAGTCCCGTACCTTTACATAATAGTCAATGGATGAAATTGTGCGAGGGTTTGAAAAATTGGTCCAAATAGCGATTAAACTGTGACTCAAAGTTTAATTCCTTGGAAACAAGCCAACAGCAAAAATGTGGTTATTTCGTACACACCCACCGATCTTTCTCAACGAGAACACACACACGTAGAATCACTTCCTTGGTGTCAAAGAAACGTGACAATATGCCTGGGTTCTCCTGCTTCGTCGTGTCATAAAGAAATTTTCTCGAATCTAAATCGATTCACGCTATAACGAAGAAAAAGGAAAACCAGATGTGAAATCTACTCACAATACGATGAAACTTGCACGGGAAAGACCACAGCGAGGCAATATTGATTCTTCTTTAGTGGTGTTGATCCTGCTGTACCAACGTGAAAGTGACCGTACAGAGCCAGCCTGGGCATATATATATATGGTGGGAAGAATAGGCGTTAAGAGAGTGTAGCGAAACGAATACGGTGACTGAGAAAAACCCTTGCTCAAATAGATATTTCGTCAATTTTTAAGGGAATCGTAAGAATGAAAGAGGAACTAAATACGGGGAGTAACATAAGATGACAAACAATGAACGCGATGATGACGAAGGAAATCAAACTAAGTCATCTGAAAGATCAGAAGATCATTTTACACAATGACAAATGTCAGCGTGGGCCTTGTCGTGGGCAGAGAGAGTCAAAGAAAAAATGGTTAAATGATCCAGTCACTACTGTAGATTGTCACGCGATGACATCCTGGAGAGATCGTCTTTAGGAAGCAAAATGAAATAAAATGCCTGATTAGGCATTTGTTAAATACCTCCGAAACAATATTACAACGATACCATGATAAGCCACACCTTTCTGCGTCAAAAAATAAAGTTATGAAAACCTTATGTTATGTCCTCTGCGTATTGTTACCGAGTAGAAAAAGACTAGAGTATCATTAGCGTGTCATACAATTGAGGTTGGTGGCATGGTGGCATGGTGGCATAGTAGCAGTAGTAGATGTAGAAGTAGTACTATTAGTACTAGTTAAAGTAGTAGTAGAAGTAGTACTACTACTAGTAGTAGAAGTAGTAGTAGTAGTAGTAATAGTAGTTGTCGTAGTAGTAGTAGTAGTTGTCGTAGTAGTAGTAGTAGTTGTCGTAGTAGTAGTTGTCGTAGTAGTAGTAAAAGTAGTAGTAGTAATAATAATAGCAGTAGCAGTAGTGCTAGTAGTAGTTGTAGTAGTAGTAGTAATAGTTAAAGTGGTGGTATTTTTACAATATATGTATGGTAAAATTAAATGTATATTAGGCACTGTGGGGAAATAGCAAGTTTCCAAACACAGTACTACAACTTAACTCGAAATTTAACACATTAAAGTCTACAAAATGACTTGAATATTTTTAGAGTTGCTATAATTGCAGCTTTCTGAGATAATGTAATGCAATTGCGGAATTTTCTTTAAAAAGGGTCTTAAAGTTCTTGATTGTAGAATCCTATACCATTCCGGTAGCTCCTATTACGATATCGATCATTTTAACAGTTTTAATTCCATTCAGTTTAATCAGTTCAGAACCAAGTTGGTTGCATTTTTTTTATTCGCTATTCTTTCTACCAGATTCATGTCTCCAGGAATGCTTCCTTCAATTAGTAAGATTTGCTCTGTAATCTTTTCCATCACCATAATGTCGGGCTTGTTATATTTCACAAAGGAATCAGTTTGGAATTCAAAATCCCAAAATAACTTGCAGAACTCATTCTCCTTAATTTTCTCAACATAGTCGTCTCTGAACCGGTTTTAACTCGGTTTCGAACCCGTACATAACAAGAAGCTTACTGTATATTACACGCATCACGGCATCATGTCTTGCATAATATTGGGTTCTTAGAAGCACTGGGCAACCACAGAGAACATGTCCTACAGTCTCCTTGTCTGTTTTATACAACTGGCAGTTTACATCTTCGATATTTTCTTTCCATATTTCCTTTCCTGTCGCTTTAAAGACCACCTCTTTTTCCTGGATAGCAAATAATTTGCTCTCTGTAACTGAAATCAGGCTTTTACCTTCCATCCATCTAAACGATGCTTTTAGATTGGCTTCATGTGCTTCTGCATTTCGACATACTGCTCCATGAACACTTCTTGCTTCCCACCTTTCTCGGTTTTTTCTTTCTTGACTTTTCCTTATTTTACTTACTGCTACTTTTCCTGAAGCCTCTTTACCATGTACAAGAACCTGGTCTTCATTCAAGTCAGCATTAAGGCCCAGTTGGCTGACAATATCTTCTGCTGTTTGCAAAAGTGTACCTCCTCTCTTGTACTTAAGTGGTCTTTTATTACTTTTCCCTGAACTGTTTTGGATGTCATTATGTACCCTACTGTTGATATGCACATTCTGTGATGTAAGTATTTTATGCAAATGAGACCTCTTCCTTCCTTTCTTTGCAAGAGCATTCTGTCAACATCAGAATGCTTTTTAAAGCCCTTTCTCATGGTCATGATCTTACTGAATTTCTTTTCAAGGTCTAGAAACTCATTCTTTGTCCGTTTTTGTAGTAGTAGGAGTAGTAGTAGTAATAGTAGTAGTAGCAGTAGTAGTAGTAGTAGTAGTAGAAGTAGTAGTAGTAGTAGTAGTAGTAGTAGTAGTAGTAGTAGTAGTAGTAGAAGTAGTAGTAGTAGCAGCAGTAGTAGAAGTAGTAGTAGTAGTAGTAGCAGCAGTAGTAGTAGTAGTAGTAGTAGTAGTAGCAGCAGTAGTAGTAGTAGTAGTAGTAGTAGCAGCAGTAGCAGCAGTAGTAGCAGCAGTAGTAGTAGTAGTAGCAGTAGTAGTAGTAGCAGTAGTAGAAGTAGTAGCAGCAGTAGTAGAAGTAGTAGTAGTAGTAGTAGCATTAGTAGTAGTAGTAGTAGTAGTAGTAGTAGTAGTAGTAGTAGTATTAGTAGTAGTAGTAGTAGCAGTAGTAGTAGTAGTAGTATTACGATAAGAAGGCATTTGGTTTACCTGGTCATTTTTCCCAATAACTGCATTTTCGAAAATTCCCTGTTTTTCTAGCTGTTCTCTCGAAGTTTAAATGTTACTAACATCCCTGGCAATATGGTTTTGATGCAAATACGTTTCATAAATGATCCTTCCTGCTCGAAATTATCGCAAGCCTAATGGATGATTTTAATCAATTCTGCTCAGTGCTCCTTTGGAGCGACGAATCAAATCATTATCCTAAACTTGTGGTGATTATCTAGCTGCAAGACTGACCACTTCGCAGGGTATTTATACTACTTCTTATTCCAATAGATTCGCAAAAAAATCCATCCAAAAACACTTTGTCTTCAAAACTGTGGTTTTATTTGCTAGAAAAGGATGTTTTTCTGCACCATATATCTGTAAATTAGAGCAGATAAAGACGGCGACATGATCAGGGGATTTAACGACTAAGACTATCGTCAAAAGTTGCTCCTTTTCTATACATTGAATGCAAGCTATGTTGATCCATACTTCAGATTCATAAGATAACCAGCCAAAATATTCAAATAATGCCTGGTTAGCGATTTCATAAAGAAAGCCAGCTGCTTAGATTAGCCGCGGGAAGAGCTTGCCTTTGAAAACCTGTCAAACAAGGAGAATTCACGTAGTGATGAAAGAGATTTAAAAACTTATTGTGTGTGCATTGGTTCGCTTGCAGGGCAAGATCTTCAAGCAAGTTTGTTGACACAGAGCTTAGAAGTGTTTCCGTTGAGCGCACTTGTATAACCCAAGGAGCAATGTTACAAACGCATTCTGCTCAACTTCAAATTTTTCACAAGACCGACGGTATAACTTGGTCAACGTGTTGTTGAACACAAGGCGACGAACTGTAACGGTTTCCCCGAGGAAGGGTCGAAAGCTGAAATGAAATTCTTGGAAAAGCCTGGAAGTCTTTCTTTTCTTGTCTAGTGAGTTATGTTGGGGAGAGGCCGTGATGGTCTATACAAAGTCCCGACAAAGGAAGAATTTAAGGGCTAAGAGGAGAGGGAGATAAGATAAAATGACAAGATCGAGTTTATTGGTTTTTAGATTTGAAAGAGGGCAAATTGTAGGATTCGGGACAGGAAGAAGAAGGCGAGACGGCGATTCCAAGAAATCGCAATTCAGTGTGGAGAGTAGGAAGGTTGTACGATTTTTCTCGTGTACTCTATTCTCCATTAACCAATCTACTGTGATTGTGAAATTATGTTTATCATGTCAGTGTGTCGCACTTAACTTTATCTATTTTCAGCCTTTTTTCATTTTATTCAGGGGAAATTGAATATTAGAATGCGTAAAAAGCTTCTATTTGCTTGAGTCAAGAAGGTTCCAAGTCAAATGTAAGATTCGTCCGGTGCCAAACCCACATTTAACATGCAAATAATAATAATAAATAACCGGTGTTCGGGTAACTGAGAGGTAAAATTAATTCCCATTGATCCAAGATCACTGGTGAGGTCAGTGGTTCGAACCCACCTTCAACCACGCCTTCACTTAAGAGTGAGGAGAGTCATTAGCTTTCTGTAAATCCAGGAGTAGGACTCAGGTGTGACCAGATCGAGAGTTATGACTTCGAAACTGCTCAATAAGAAAATCGCTTCTCAGTGTCCATAAATCTACTTTCCAAATGTTATGTGGAAATCAGGGAAAAACGGATAAAAAAATAGCCAATAATGGATTTCCATGTGCGAATCACGAACCGAAATACCAGCAAAATGATTGACAGTATAAAACTACGCATGTCCAAATATGGCTTACTTGAAGCCGAGGATAAATTATCATGTTACAATGGACAGCGGCTGAATACTTCGATCGATGTAGGAGAAACGGTTACGTGATGCATAGCCGTGCACTGAAGCAATCTTATTTGATACCCTGGCTCATTCAATCACTGAAGGACACAAACCAGGACCATACATGGTTAATCATATTCACTGGCATTGCTCTCAGGAGATCAGGGATATTATTCCAGTTCCTCTGCGGCGTGCTAGAAGAACCAGAAGCTCAACTCATTCACACCCTTTCCATGTTTCACTGCCTAATCCACGAACTCTGTCCTACAAATCATCATTCATCTCCAGAACATGCAATTTATGGAACGTCTTGCCTTCTTCTTGCTTTCATGAATGTTACTTATCATCTTTCAAACATAAGATCAATAAACTTGATCTTATCTCTCTTTCCTCTTATCCTTTCGCTTTCTTCTTTGTTGGGGCTTTGTATAGGCCACAATGGCCTTTCCTCTACATAACGCACTAAAAACTAAGAAAAAAGTTTGGTGCGAGGACACCCAATCGGACTAGGCAGTTCTGTTTTGTTGCTTTACCTTACATTGGATTTGTACTAGTAATGAACATTTGTATCTTAATTTTTCTATATTGCCATTTATTAGAATTAGTTTGTTTGTAGATGGACGGCTCTTTGTAAACTAGTACTGCTGAACGGGCTACCGTCCTAAAATAATCGAAATTATTATAGCTATTTCTATTATTCGGGAAAGTATGACTCTGCTTTACACTACTAATCCCTTCAAGTATGGTAGTCGACTAACAAGTCAAATAATGCTAGCTGCAGACAGTGAGGTTTGCTGAGCATAAAAGAGCAAAAGATATACTTTGTCAATTGATGAAAAAAGGGTAGGCTGGCTCACAAAAAGAGCACTTGGGGAAGTGATGCCAAACTTTGGTGCACCTTGCATAAATACAGAAACCACCCGAAGAAAATACAGCTATTCCGTTATCACGCGGTTTGGAGATACTCAGAAATTGACCACCTGAACTAAATGATAACTCGCATTTAAAACTTAACGAGAAAAAAAGTGACATTGATTTGAATTTTTAAAAAAGAACATAGTGAATTATACATTTTCAGAGGCAGCTCCTTGATTTATAAATGGAAATTCTTTTTTTTTAGGAAAGGCTATTATGGCCTATACAAAGCCCCAACAAAGGAAGAAAGTAGTATAGTATATAGAATAACGAGAGAGAAAAACTAGTTATAGTTTAGAACTCTGAGTTTCATGTTTCACAATCTTCAGCTAAACATATACCATGTATTTCACGCATTATTATTCATGTAATTTGTATTTCATGCATAGTATATATATATATATAAATATATATATCACATAGAAGGCGCTGTCTTCACCACCATATGGTGCTCTATATTTATATATATATATATATATATATATAAATTTGTATTATAAAAGTATATCTATTTGATTCATAAATATATGCATGCTTTCATATTGCAATTAACAAAGGACTTGAAATATGAAATACTTATGACATGTATTCATGTGGATTTTTTGTGGTAGACCTAAACTTTACTATGTCACCCTCCTCACGCAAGATACCGGCCTTACTGACGAAGAACTCCGCACAGCCATGTCAGATAGAGAGTTGTGGAGAAATTACGTGGATTCGGGTGTGCCCGACTGATGATGATGATGATGATAAGTATGAAACACTCAATATTCCACTGTTTCCAACCTTTAGATAATCCTTCAGATGATTTTTAAGGTCTTTCAGTTAATCTAGTTGTCTCTCACTCACTTCAACTGCTCCTTATGGCTTTAATCCCACCTAGGTGGTCCACCAGTCGCCAGGAAGGCAAAAAAGTCTGGAATATTGACGGTGCTGTGTATCATTATTAACATACTGTCATTATTGATATACTATCGTTATTAACATTATTATCTTCTTCTTGCTTTACTCTCCCTTAACAGGGGCGCCGTTCATCCATGCAATCATTCACATTATCATTATCATTATAATATTATTATTAAGCAACTATAGATATGGTGATGGTGTTAGGAAATTCACAGAGCATTTGTGAAAGCAGACCAGCTATACCTATATTCTAGTGCAGGGGTGGCCAACCAGCGGCTCGCGAGCCACATGCGGCTCTTGGCCAAGTTTTTTGCGGCTCTTAAAGGCCGGCATCAACTATCATTTTCAAAATAATAATCTACACAATAATTGCTTCTCAATTTTCATGATGCAATTATGACCAGGAATTTCCAAAAAGTGCTGAACTTCGCCATTACAAATTATTTTGTGCTACCATTTCAGTGAATGCTAGTTGACCATGGGCCTTCTATTCGCTTTACAACATAATGATTAAAAATGAGGCTAATATATACTATCATTAAAAATATACAGATGATTTTTGTGCATGTGTGCCCACGTGTCTCATGTAGCTCTTTGCAGCAGCACATGGAAAATTGCGGCTCTTCGTCTCTGACTGGTTGGCCACCCCTGGCCTAGTGAGTGGATTGCTACCTGTTATACTATCTTTTAATCATGCATTGACCTTTACTAGTTTAACTGTTTTTATTCTAGAAGTTACACTGTAATTCATAGTGGAATTTACCAATGAAAGTTTCCATTAAACATCCTGTTATGTGTGACACGAGTGGCTGTCCATTCCACTGCCTCCTCTTCGTTCTCCTGGGCCTAAGAGGGAAAGTGGCTGCGTTATTCACTTCTGTTGATTTTAGGTTCAATTAAAACTTGTTTTCCACCCCTTGCATCTTACCAGCTCATTTCAACACGGGATTCCGCGCCAGGGCATCCTGGGCGCGACGACGATTGAGTATTGCACTACAGCTCATAGTTTTAAAGCTTTCCGACCTCGTATTCAAACGGTATAACGAGTATCAAAGCTGCCAACGTCAGCAGTGCCGAATACACAAGGTAGAACATTCTATAGCCAGTAAGATTGGGCGAATTCGCGTATTTGCACAGGCCAGGTAACGGTGCCGTCCAAAGTCTACTGGAATAAACCAGGACAAAAAGAACTGCTTGCGAAATCAGCGTAAACAAGAATACAATTGACGTAACGATGAAGTCTCTTTGAAAGCAAACTCCGAATAGAATCTGTTTGAAATGAAGACGCAGAAATGAGAAGATTTTGCACACAGAGGCGAGTGCTGTAAGGGTCATTGTGACAGCCATGCTGGTGAAGCAGAGTAGGCCAGTTATCTTGCATAACGAGTAGCCATACTTCCATTCGCCCTCGAGTAACGCCGCGGCCATTAGTGGCATGCAAACTATGGCCGACACAAGGTTCATCACTGTCGCTAAGACGATGAATTTATGGTGCAAGTCATTTGTGTGCAGCCGAAAGCAATTCAACGCGAAAACGAATAAATTGCCGATGAGAACAGCAGCACAGACAGCGATAATGGCCGATGCTTGGAACGACAGGATTGCTGGATCCAGTTCAGTTTCCGTATTTCCCATTATCATATCAATATCAGGGTCACTTTCAGAAGCCATCTTGCGATTTTAGTTAGGCCTAAATGGCTTTGGGAAGGTGGAAATTGGGAATAATCACGACAGCAAACCACAAGACTTCAACTGGAAGAGCATTGAGCCAATTCTTGCTTTCAATTCAGGAGGATGAATCCTTTCCAATGAGCCTCTATGTCCAGACGAGGATAGTTCTGTACTGGAATAACCCACTCAGCAATGATAAAAAGACTAGTGAATGAACCGATGCAAACGGCATGAAGCAGCAAACTTGGCTTGATAATTTGCAAAAACATACAAACATTCCATAGCGCGTTTAGTTTGAGAAAACAAGCATTGATGGTCTCTGATCAAGGCCACCCAAAAACGAGATCAAAGGACGGTCGTCAAGGAATCTCCTTCTCCGATAAGCAAGCACAACATGCAAGTATCTGCACTATCTGGAATGAAGAAATGTGATCCAGTATCAATGTGACCTAAAGTGCAAAAGATGGCATCTGCATGCACAAAGTTAGCGAACCCTTAGCAGCGCCTCTTGTGCGAAGATTTCATGGTGGCTGAATTCATGGTCTAACTTGGTAAGGACGTTTCGACCTTTCCTGCTTGTATTTCAATCAACGGAAAGTTTGGCTTGGAGATAACAGAATGAAATGCCCGCATTGGTAGAGAAGGAAAGGAAGGGAGGTGCAAAGATTGAGCTAAAGTTTAACTAAGTTAAAATTTACACGGATGAAGCAAAAAGATGTCATTGCAATATATAACAATATCATTTAAGTGAGTTTAAAGCCGAGGATAAAGCCCTAAGGCATTGGCAGTTATTATAATTATTACTATTGTATTATTACTATTATCATTCTTACCACAAACTATGCTGTTGGCTGCAGAACTAAAACCTGGACCAATCTAGACCTCCTCTTCTCTATTATACCTGTCCAATTATATAGATTTAATCATTTTCATATACATCTAGATTTATTTTGTTCTTTTCCCATTGTACTAGTTTTATATTGTGAACCCTGAGCTATGCTAGCCAATTTCAAACTACCTATGTATTGGAGAGGTTTGTAATTGCAGCTTAAAATACATTTGAATTGACGGTTTCCATTATCATTATTGGTAGAATTCTTGGATCACAGAACATGTGACTCACATATCCTTGATAAAAAAATGGTTTGGTTCCTCTACATGGGAGCCACGTGCGTCATATTCTGAATGATGAGCAAAGATTCGCACGTGCAGATCAACCGCTTACTTTCATGCACTTCGATCCGAGTCGAGATATCAGTTTCAAAGTGTTTAGAAGTAAAGCTTCCATCTCTATTTTCATTACCGAGCATCATCCCTAATGATAACAATATTTGTAAACATTGATAGGTTATCCTGTTGAAATATTCGTTTTATCATCATGTTATCGGAAAAATCACGCAAAAGTCTGGATTAGGGATCTATACGGTGTGATTGATGTAGCTTAACTGCGGAAGCGATCTTACTGTTAACTTGAAGACGAGGCCACAAAGCTGGCTACAGCCAAAACAACTGCGTCGCGTACTCGATTTCGAGCGTAGCAGAAAGCGGAGACAGGAATCTTCAGCTTTTTACTAGGGAAGTGGGTTTGGGTTTTATGGGAAGTGGTTTACCAATGCCTTCCTCGACAATAGGACTTTTATTGTGACACGTGTAGGATTCGAACTCACATCCTCTGTGGTAACCACGCTTAAACCGCATCCATGGCCCAATGGTCGACTGCTCCCTTTGTAGGCAGCAGGTTGGGGTTCGATACCCGGTCGAGTCGTGCAAGACTTGAAAGTGCTATTTCCCTGCTTAGCATTCAGCATTTTGGGGAAGAGCATGAGAGTGAAACACTTTGTGGTTCCAGATGGTCACCCCCAGCTGTAGCACTCACTGTACTTGTACAGCTGTGTGCCTGTGTGTTAACCGAACGGCGATGGGCGCCGGCCTATTCACCAAAAATGGCGAGAGAAGGACTTTTTCACTATGAATTTTGACGGTAAACTACTACACCATGACACCACTACATAAAGGGAAAACATCCAACTTCTAACTGGCCATGAGAATTCCACAAACTCAAGCAATTAATGTTTTATTCAGTTCTCTAGCTACGTGAAACCAGAGTGGTTTGGTTGCTTGTTACGAAATCCATAGATGCATTGAAGAATTTTCTTTAATTGAAGCTAGTAAATATATCGTGAGAATTAAGGGCTCATCACTTGCGAGTAAAAGGGGTGCCACGAAAAAAGCCCCGTGGAATGATGGTGGGTGAGGAATGAATGAACAGGGCGAATGAATGGACTCTGGATAATATTATCCCTCCCTTCAATTTGCCAATAGACTGACCTTTGAAGCAGACATGAAACAGAAGGCTGCATAGGAAAATAGGGTTTTTAATGAAGGCATTCACGGCAGGTGCAATCTCAAAAGCGAAACAGCGAGAGATAAATCAAAGACTCATACTCGGGTTGGTAAGGTATCATCTTAGGCCATAGCATTGCTAGGTATGGTGGCCAATTCCTTCATTGCCGCACTTAACCTCGTGGTATACGCCGGGTGCCCAATCTCAGTTGGGGGGGGGGGGAGGGTCCAGAAATGGTAGGGTCAGTGGCTCGAGGTTTGGACTTTCAGCACAGTAGCCCTGTTTTCTAACCAATGCATCAACCACTTAACATTGATAACGCAATGCCATTTTTTCTACGGCCCCACCGAGCACTTACCACTTGGCCCATTGGCTGGCATCTGCGCTGACTGTCTTCTCTGCTTCACAAATTGAAAACCGTCTGTTTGGGAATGGAGAGGAAACTCAGAACGGATAGCACTACGACTGCCATTGATTGTCGTGTGAACACCAAACAAACAATGTCAAAGATTAACGCAAAATACGGATTCCAGCTTGATAAAGATATTGTGTGACAACGCAAATTAGGATGCTAGGCAAGTGGCCGGCAGCAATATCAGGGCTGTCGTGAGGGCGTCAAACGCCAAAGGTCTAACCGCAAAGCAATGTTTTGTTTACATAATACCATCTGTGAGCTAACTCTTTTCGGCATTGTCGATCACCACAATGCCATTTCTCACGCAAGACGATGCAAGCACGCATTTTCATGAACGCGATGTTTACCTAGCATCCGAATTTCGATTTTAGGACCCTGAGAAACTATGCTTGTCAACTAAGTGTCGCGGTCCTTCTCTCGCTGTTATCAATTATGAATTTCCAACGCCGCGAGTTTCCTACGCCCATTCTTTCTCCCCCTTTTTTAGTGAGTTATGTTGAGGAAAGACCATGGTGGCCTGCTACGGCTGATCTCGACGTGGGCCATATCACGTGACTGAATAAGCCTAGTTGTGACACATCAAAGGTTCAAATCACGACAATTAAGACGTGAAATGCAACTGCTAACAACATCACAATCCCATGGAGAAAGCTTGGGGCACTGTCTCTGGTTCTTGCTTGACTTGGAATCGAGGAGGTGACGTAGACGCATGGACCCAGCATATGGAACACTTCAAATGCCACTTCTATTCCTTTTGAACTGACAGTTTGCAGAAGTGGGGCAACGATGAATGGGAAAGTGTCCACCTCCTCGTCTGGATTCATTCAAATGGGGACATGGTTGAGAAGTTTAACATTCCTGCTGCATAAAACTGAAACCGGAGACCATCGTACAAAGTCAGATAACAACAACTTTCGGGCTTTCACCTCTGAAACGTAGTATCAATAGGTGATTTACGTGGACAAGTGTCTAAAATGAGTGTCAAAGGCTTACGTCACAAGCAAACCACGATAAAGACTGCCCCGTTAAAACTAATGAAACTGTTGTGACTCGCACAACCAACCGAGGGAGAAGTCCTTCAAATGTGATTGAACAAACAAAAGAGCACTTGGCAACTAGAGCACCGAGTCACCACAGGAAAGGTAGATCGGAGAGAAGCCAGGGCTAGACAGCGATTATTGTGTGCGAAAGAATTAGCAAAGCATACGCGAAAAGAGGCTGTGGATTCGATCCAACTTGCTGACAACAGACAGTCATTTCATGATGTGAAAGTTAATTTCGTGGTCTGAGAAGGCATCCCTCGACGACAACTTGGCAGCTGGGTTACCGCCAAACGTCTCAACATGAAGGGTGCCCTTGGGCCCGGATCGATGAACAGATGGGGGGGGGGGGGGGGGAAAGAGAGATAAACAGGGGCTATTAAAATTTCCCACATCATAATCAGCAGAATGTGTGAATAGCCGTCCATTAAAACTAGAGGGATATTGCTTCTTCATAAATGATTTGTGTATATATACATATATATATATATATATATATATATATATATATATATATATATATATATATATATATATATACTCTTGGTTGGCGGGTAGGGAGAAACTCTCTACCCACATTTGTGCATATAAGAAAAAAGAAATAGAAACGTGAAGTTCTGAATTAATAATGTTCTCACTCTTTCTATTGGTTTGCGATAAGAATCAAACGGGCCCCTTGGTAAACTCTTTCTGAAGGAGTTAAAAAACTGGGGGGGGGGTATAATTGCTCCTGACTCGAGTCTGAATGCGAATTATCAGATATGTTCAAATGTAGGCCTAAAAGAGGTATAACCCTGCCCCCGCTACTGATGGGAGAGTCGAACCAAAGAAAATTCTTTGTGTTATGCAAGGTAAGCTCTGCCGGATTGTTTAAAACCAGAGGCATGTATTTATATTGAGAAGAGGATGCCGGTAGCAGACACGCAAACCAAACACTTGGTCGTAGAAAGCGACGGGAAACCTCAAAAATGAAACCGATTGACCTTTGCGTGTGTTTATCTTGAGGACATGACAATAGCAACATGCGTGTGCTAATGACTCGAATTCCGAACTTCAGCAAATTAAGCTGTTTCCCCACCGGCTGAAATGCAAACTCTCTCAACGGGTTCATGTAAAAGAAGGCGTGCCCTCTGTGTGACGTCATTTTAGTGCTTGGAGCGACATGTGCCGTTGTTGTCAATTGGATGAAGGAAAATGATACCAGCAACAAAATATCGAATTTTCATCATTTTTTAGGCTTACACGAGTTAGGAGAAAAATGAAATCCTTGAAGCAATTTAACGAAACATTGCCTTTAAAACCTCTACTATATCTGGAAATTGTGAATAACCATTGAAATAACGATAATAAGTAATATCTATACAGGTTTGCTTGTTCAGGATAGAGATCCTGTTATCATTCAAGGACATGTTGAACAAAAAGGGATGAAATAAGAGATCGTAAATTACATCAAAGTTAAAAACTGTGTTCAAAACTGTTTCGTTAAAATCCAGATTGAAAGAGCTTAGTTTTTGTTTAAAACGCATTAGAGATTCCTTGTCTCGAATCACTGCTAGATTCTATCAAATAACCATGTTATAGGTTTTTGTTTCTTTTCCTTACGTTGCAGGAGACATGATAAGAACTGCATATTTTGTTAAAATGCATATCCTGTTTAAAGATTCTTATGTGTAGTAACCTTAGTGGTCCCTTATCCTGAAAGTTTGGGACCCGGTCCAAAGCTCGCACCCCATTTAGCTGCCCTTCATCAATCCACCCAGCAGTAAACGTGTGTTAAATCCGGGGTGAAGTGCATCGAGGAAAGGAGCTAGCGACCGCACCCACCTTACAATGCCGTGGCTCAAGATAGTACCTCTATAACAAGGTGCGACCAACATTTGATACTCAAGCTTACTTGAATTTTGACATCAGGTGGCATTCAACAAATGCTGGAAGCCTCAAAGCCTTGAGAAATAGGACGAAATATGTGCTTAAAATCACTTTGAGATTGCTTGGGCCTGCACCGAAAGTCGACGAAATGTTTGGTTCGAAATATGGGCAGAATGCCTTCACTATTGCCTTATAACTTGCGAAGTGTCAGGAGCAATTGCACTCTTATAAGTATGCATTCAAATGAGAGTGGCGTGCCACTGTTTAGGCGATAACAGCTTAAACGATTAAAAAGAATCAACGGAGATTCCTGGCAGGGCCTAGCTGCAAGGATGGGCCTAGTCTTCAATCCAAATGTCTTGGAATGAGCCAAGCCCTCAGATTTAATCGTTCATCTTCAATTGAATCTTGGCAATTTTTTACACAATAATACGCTGGTTGACGGCGAATTAGTGCAAAACCTTTGCAACGGAGTTGGTTGTAATCAGGTTTTGGTTTCGTGTCTAGATAAGAAAGCACTTTAATGGCTTTCCCGTGCAGCCTTCCAAGGTCAAGGCAGATGCGATTCTCAAGAAATGAAATTCATGGATCACGCTATAACATCGCATATTGTTTTATTGAAGGCACCTTATGAATCATTTATGCAAGATCGATGGCAAACACCTAATACGCGGACCAAGAGCGCGGACGAACAAATGACATTTATAATTGCTTCGCCTGACGTCCATTTTGAAACTGACTTCGAGTCAATTGTTAAATGCCACACAGGGTTGCTATGTAGTTCCATGCTCCATGTGATACACTTGTATTCTTTTTTGCAATTCTTTTATAAGCATATAAAAAAGAAAAAAATAGCACGGACAGTTGGCTAGCTAAGTTGAAAATAAATATTCCCAGATCCAAGGATTTAGTCTGGTGGTAAAAGAGGGGGTGCGGCTCCCCCGTCCAGAAGGTAATATTTGTGAATTCAACTCACTACGGCCAGTTTTCGAATGAGTGCGGTAATAATTGGTATCATCAGTACCGTCATGAACCCAGACACCGGGGGATGCGCAGATGCTACCCAGCCAGCACCTATCCCATGCCAGAATAAACAGAATGGCTTGGTAGCATGACGGTGATCCAGCTGCAAAATGGGGAAACCCCACATGCCTGGCTTTACAAGATACGGATGCATATGAACGCTCATCAAGACGGATGGCCCTGCTTAAGTCAGATTTAAGCTAGAAGAAGATCACAGCTGTCACTGTTTAAATTGATGTTGACTGGATTATTGGTCAATTTGCCAAATTAAAGAAATCGACACTTTATTTGCTATTAGTTCCAAAACGTTGAAAAAGACATGAATTGTTCATTGTATCGTTCATTCAATTGTTTGCTTCCAAATGTGATTAAAATCGGGCTTTGTAAAGTGTTTCGTTGCTTTCAGAACTGTATGGGTGCTTTAAGATATAGGGCAGAGAAAGAGTAGATCTGTTTAATAGGCAACGTTCTTCGTATGAATGGTTCGTGGCCTTCCATCCATGGAGATGTTTCTCGAAGTTCTTCCTTGGATAAAACCAAAGTCTACACTTTAACATGATGACAACAAGTGTTTCTTGCAAAAACTTCTCCTGACACCTAGAATCTCATCAGTCTGACATCTCATGTCAAAGGCTGGCAAATTTCTTCAATGCAACGACTGGGGTGCTTGATCGTTCTGCCTAAGAATCTTACGGGCAACTGGTCCGGATTATACACATTTTGGTGTTGAGGTTTGTCCTGGCATCAAAGAACAGTGAGCAACAGTTGGTTAGAAGAACTAAACAAGGACGACAAATCTGCTTCACTGTAGAGCAACGAGTCCAAAGCATTAAAGCCAAGTCAGAATTAATTCTCAGAAGAGAAGAATAATTTGACGGGTCAACAAACATCGACATCAAACCTCAAGGTACCTGTATGTAAATTATATTTGCTCTTCTTCGTAAAAAAACACATTACCCATGTATTGTAAACACTTTAACGTACGGCAATGATAGAATACGATAGAATTAACGGGTAAATATAAGTATTGTTGATACATAAATCGCAGAATCTTTCATGACATGAAGATGCAAACAGACGGAGCCAAATTATTAACCAAAAGCAGATCGTTCTCTCGTGCAGTTTCCCGAGTTCGTCGAATACCAAAGCAAATCCGTTTTGATGGAAAACTTGGCATTTTGCATGATATGATAAACCAGCAATACTTCTTAGCAGACTTAACCGTCAGATAACCTTTAACCGGAATTCTCGTTTCGACTTTCGGAGTTCGATCACACGCAACTTGGTGGTCGTCCTGTCAGAATCAGCATAAATATATCACAAAAAGTCGTTAATACTTGATTATATTTAAAAATCGACCAACGTTCTAGGTTAAAGCTAGGTGGCTACGTCATGAAGACATAAAACGATTTCAATTTGGATATGGGCAATAAGTGAGTGGTCTGGCTAATAAAAGAGTTTCTTATTTCTACGGTCAGCCTTGTGTTTGACTTCACTTCTCTGCGGTAATTCTGAGGCATCTTGCTCTCACTGAATTTTAATTGAGCCAAAGAAATGAAAACCCATTACCTTATTCTTAAGCATCCAAATCAGGAATATTTCTAAAGTTCGGGAACTTCAATGTTGAACTAGAAAGGAACGCCGGTAAGGAGGGAGAACGAGTGTCGGACGGAAAGGCTTTCATAAATTTATGATTCCACTTGTCCATGTCATACAAAACTTCTACTGATACCATTTTAATAAACTATTTCAATAACGAACGCTCTGTTTATGTAAAGAGTTTTTCCAGAAACTAATTTCCCTAGTTTAATGTTTACGCAACACAAGACAACTGCTCCCGAGATACCAGAAAATGCAGATGTTTAGATTCTGAGATTCGAAATTTCCTCGCATCCGACCTTGGTATAAGAAATTGATCATGGGAGAAGTTGAGTCCCCAGTTCTAACTGTGTTTTGATGTGGCTGCTAAATACGTAGCACATAAAATACTGAAAGCTCAACCTTGCTGGGAATATTCCAAAGGAACGTCCTTGTAGACATGACGCAAGGACACTTCAAGAAGATAAATTCATGTCGACCAAGCTAATTCACCTTCTATGGATAACTCACGGGCATCGCTCTCAGGAAATCAGGCATACATTGCCTGATTCCGTAGGACAATTCAGAACCACCACAGCTTGACCTACTCACACCCTTTTTAAATTTCACTATCTAATCCACGAACTCTATCCCACACATTATTGTTCGTGCCAAGGACTTGCAACCTGCGGAACATCTTACCCGCTTCCTTCCAAGATCCCTGTAACTTGCTCTCTTTCGAATCCTTAAGCAGAAGACTTTATCGTATCCCCCTCTCCACCTATCCGTTCTCATTCTTCCTTTGGTGGGGTTTCATTATAGACCACCAACACCTTTCTCCGACACGAGAAAACCAAAATGGCTACTTGAAGCACAGAAGAAGAACTACTGCAACACAGAGATCAATAGAAGGATATTATGAGGAATTAAAAAACTAAGAACATTCTATAGGGTTCTTTACAAATTCTGACCCTCTTGTCTTTATCAGGACCCCCTGCTTATTGACTTTTTGATCAAGGTTGTCCAGCAAAATGATACTTTGGAAAGCCCTCTTGTGTGCTGTCACCCTTAAATCCATGCAAGAAGAAAGGTTACTAATACATCATTACTTAACTGTGCAGTGTCGCAATTTCAATAATAATCCTAATCACTAATACATCACTATTTCAAAGCATTACTCCTCGTGGTGTTCTTTGATATCATTCTGGACTATCAACCCCCCCTCCCAAAGTTTTCAAGATAATGCCACTAGACTAGTTAACTCCCTTCCAGAGACAATAAGAAACTGCTCAAACTATAACACATTTTTATCTTTGTCAAAAATTTTTTAGTTAATAGAGGTGAACTATGTAACTAAATTTATTTCAAGAGACATTCCTTTTTCTGCAAATATTTTAAACAAAACTTATTTTAGGTACTGCAACTTTAACAGTGAAAAGCCATCTGTATTTGGATCTGTTAAATATTCATTATCATTATTATTATTTCCCACTTTCTGGGTATTTTCTAAGCTTCCAGGCCATGCTTATTCTGACACCCTGCCTATGAGGAAACTTTCTTGTACATATATATGAAGCTAAAAATCTCAGATATTGCTTCCTATTTAAAGCATTAAAGAGCATCACAATGCCGTATCTCGGATTCAGAAAGATTGCCAGAGAACAGGTCAACTTTTTTAGTGTGTTAAAAACTCAACTTTTAAAAAATTTGATTTCAGAAGATTTTGAACGAAGGTGAATCTGTTAACTGATAAAGACAACATGTCGTTGTGCGAATTCATTTTATTCACATATGTTGTTGCTGTTGTTGATATTCATCGTATTCATAGATACTTGACTATAGTTGTGAACTAAATCTTCGAAGGAAGGAAGCAAATTTTGAATGAAATACAAATCAAATCACATGCTGAGAAATCATCTGTATCAAACCATTAAACAAAAGTTTTACATCACTTATCTGGTGGACTAAAAAAACTTCTGAGAATGCAGAACTTAGCTGAGCAAATCAAGACTTAGCTGGCATTTTGATACATAACGTAATAGAAAAGAAACTGATTCAACCTCATGAGGTGAATAGTGTGAAAGGTCACATACTATCATGTTCAAAAGCCATTAAGAGTTATTTCAATTGTGCAATGCACCTCAAGTTTCTGAATTCATAAAAAGATATTTGACCCATTTGTCTCAGGAAGGAAGAGCCAATTCATGGCTTTGCCAAATGCTAGATTTCTATCAGCCAAAGATTACTGCAAAGCAGTCTTTACTAAATACATTAGACTTGATCACGTAATAGAAAAGAGCTCTTAACATATCAATGCATTAGCAGTTTATGAATAAATAGCATAGGATACTCATTGGCAAATGAAAACCCAGAAAACTTCTTCTAATAATATAAAATATCACTTGATATTGATGGTACAAAACTATAATGCAAACTTAACTCATGCAAAACATCTTGTAGTGTCATTTGAAAAACCTTTGTATGCCATGAATAATTAAATGAGGAGATTATGGCAAACCTTTTGCCTTAGATATAGGATTTGCTATTCACCAAATATAGTGCCGGCTGAATTAACAAGGAGGACATTTTGGATTTAGTGCTACAAGGTGGTTCTGTGATAAATGTGAAAAAATCTACCATAATCCTCCAGGAATGGCAGCATATTTCGATGTGGTTATTTGCATAATGTATGATAATGCAAGCAATTACAAAACATGAAACTCAAGAAAATCTTCTTTTACTGCCACCACAATCTCCTTGATACAGTTTATGACAATAAGCAATAAACCTTTGGTATTAGCACAAATTTCCAGATTTTCACTACTTAGTTAAGGTTCACACAACAACAAAAGGAGTTCTAATGGTTTCTTTTGCATCAAAGGCCTAATTTGCAGGTTTGATAGGAGGAAACTTTTTTACAAGGAAAAAAAATACAATTAATTTTTCCATTACCGATATGTATATATCAACTTAAAAAATATAACTTCATGGGCACCTGCCGGGTTATCAGATATTTACCGTAAGCAATTAAGGAGCAGATTTCGCCTCAAATCCCATGCGCGAGCCTTATCTAAAGAATTAAATTCAAGATTACAAGTTTGCCTTAACAGAGTGATGATGATACAAAAAGCTTGACCTGGGGGTTTTGTCAGATGATAAATAGGATCGCACGTCCCTTGAAATTAGAAAGCTAGTTTCCATGCACCCATCCCAAACCATTCAATGACTTAAGAATGGGAAGAATCAATAGGTCTTTGTCATACCTGTTATGTCTCTGATAGGAATCACTAGTTACAGTCAAATCAAGAGGATGGATCAGAACACTTCTTCATCAACGTAGCTTCCCAGTGCCCTAGAACCCAGTTTTGAATGCAACGTAGGAAAGCATAGAACAATATATTTGATAGGATGCTACAATAGAGATAAAAGCTGCTGTTTGTATTTTGTTATCAAAGCTTTGCATTGATTAAAAAGTAATGCAAACATATTTATTCAGCTTTAAATTCCCACCTTCAAAATTCCATCTTAAAACTTCCATCTTAACAGCAACTAAATCAGATGAGAAATCTGAAAATCTAAGACTTTTATACCTCTGAAATGTACTTGTGAGGAAAGAAGGGAATGCCAAATATCAACGTGGTACCAAACAGAATGACCTTTCACTCAAAACAGTTAACAAGTAAACGCTGTATCTTGTAAATAGAAAGTTCTTGTGATAAATATCCTTGGCATAGGGTACTGAGATACCCGCTGATAGAAAATTTATTGCAGCTATTAAAGCTAAAAACCATGAAACTGTGCTGTAAACTGATAAGTTGTTTTTGAAATTAACCTAATCCTTGCAATTGGTTTCATATAACAGGGGACAACTCAACTCAATCATCAAAAAGATTTTTCAAGTAGATTATTTTTTCTGTAGCTCAACTTTGTATTTGACCAAGCCATTGGGTGTTTTCATGGAGAAATTCCAGTTGCCAGCCTCAAGCCCAGATAAATAACTATCATGATTGAAATAACAATAAGAACTTGATATGGTTTTGTATAACTCTGTAGTATATGCGACAAAATTACAAAAGAATGAATACTAACCAACTTGATATTCATTTAAATTTTCACTGTTTAGAAAAAATTGCAGCCCATACCAGCCAAACCTCTTGATGGGGAGCGTTGGTGGCAGCAGCTGCCTTAGGAATTCCTCCTGGCTTGACTATGAAAGGTGTAGATTTAGAGTGCAAATTCACACTAGTGAATGTATTAAGTGTGGAAAAATGCCAGAAGGAAGAGAAGCAGATGAAGATTGTATCAAAGACAGATTCTCATATAGCATGGGTGAGATGGGTTTATTACTAAGCACTCACCATATGAAATGAATAAATATGTGAAGCCAGTAATGGCTCCTTTTAGAATGGCTAAATTTTCCCATAGCCAAACTCAATGAAGAATTCTGGTCAAGATGCATACTACTTAGGCCTAGACAGACCCACAGACAAGCCCTATGCATATACATGTGTTTGTGAGAAAAATCCAGCCAGCTTCAAATTTGCAGGAATGTCTAAGAACATTATCAATACAGAATTCTAGGAAACATCGTGTAGACGTTTTGTATAAATTGTTGAAACATTGATGTACATGATACATTCCTAATATTTCTTTAATCTAAATATTCCATTTTTTCATTCCTTGCTTGGCCAAAGTTTACTCTGCAATTGAGTCATCCAAATATTTTCAAACTTATTTCAGAATTTCTGCTTTGGCCTAACAGCCGTCAGAATCTAATTTAAAGAAGGTAGGCGGTACTTGCTAGATAGTTAGAATTGTCTGGCTGCGGCGGTACAACAGTCCAACAGCTTCTGCTTCACAGACGCTAGTGTTGCTACCAACAGGTGCATCTCTATACAAAGGCATGAAAGACAAAACATTCAGTTACCTATAATTCCCATTTTCATCAGTTTTCTTCCGACCTGCTATCTTTCCATTTATTTGCTGAAGCCATAAGAGTTTTTGCATACAGTACTTCCTCTTGAGAGTCCATGTTTGGACGAACAGCTCCTCCGCATCAGCGTTTGGTTCTATTGTTGCCTGCTACGTTTGCGCGTGCGTCGTAGCGAGAGTCATGTTCAGATTTCAGTGGACGATTTTTGAGAAGTTGAACAACTTTGTTTTAACGAGGTGATTGGTAAGTTTGCTTGCGTCACCGTCAACTCTCTTAACGACAGGACTTCCTCTATGCGTTTCAGAACTAGATTTCTTCAACAGAAGGTTTGATCGCCTTTCAAGAACGGAAAATTGGACCGACTACAAAAGTTCTTGTCAAGTTCTCATTGTTTTTTGTTAACGTCGGCAAGGACAATAAGAGGGAAAAAAATAAGCAACTCGAGAGATCGGGTAAAGAAGTCAAGAGTGGTCCCTACCTCCGATGAAACGCCATGATTTTTCCAACAAATTTTTCAAGCTTAAAGACACCCAGAAAATTTGTATACAAGAGAATGATCGATTGTTTGAGTTTCGCTCGGTTGCGTTCGTGATGGGGGCACTGTCATGAATCAATAAAGCATCAGTAAATGATATATCATTTGGAAATCGATCAGATATTGAGAACTTCTGTGCGAGGAAGATTAAGGCAATCAGGATTATTGCTAAAGTCCGGAAATCATGTTATTCGACCGAGGGTTCTTACTCGCAGAGATTTATCTATTGTTGAAGTGAGAACACGAGATGCTTATTCATATGCTTGATTCATATGTCGTAAGTAAATCCGTAAATTAAGCTAAAAGGTAAACTGTTCAGAAGTAGGTGCATTTGCAGAAAATTTCTCTTTGATGATTTGATTTGTGGTAAATTGTAGAAGGGGCCTTCCCATTTTAGATGCCATCAGCAATCAAACCATGAAATTTGGTGGTGCATATTACTTAAAATTATTCATTATAGCAACTAGATAGCTCTTTCTATGTCCTCTACTTAACGTGTTAATAGGTTTTAGTTTCAAAATGCCTTCTTTTTCTTTCTTATGACACACTTGAGGAAGTTATTATTAGACATGCTTTTATTTACCCATCTAGCAAAGATTTGTTTAGTGACTTATGTTGAGGAAAGGCCATGGAGGCCTATACAAAGCCCCAGCAAAGGAAGAAAGAAACATGTGAAAAGGCTAAGAGGAGAGGAAGATCAGACTAAGTTTATTGATCTTAGATTTGAAAGATGGGAAGTTGTATGACTGAGTAATGTTGGGGAAAGGCCATGGTGGCTTATACAAAGCCCCAACAAAGGAAGAAAGAAACAAGTGAAAAGGCTAAAATGAGAGGGAAATCAGACCAAGTTTATTGATCTTAGATTTGAAAGATGGCTAGTTGTAGAATTCAGGAAAGGAAGAGGAATAGAGTAGAACCCGGAAATAAAATCTACCTTCTGATGAAAAAATTATGCCAAGTAGCCATCATCTGCTAGGCTCAGATCTGATTTGCCAATGGCCGCCCTGCTCTGCTCCATTGGAAGCTCATCCTCTTATTTCTATCCCCCTAAAAGTAAAAATTATGTGTCATTTGTACCATCATGCCATTTTGTGATGGTGCTATGGTGAAGTTGCTCAAGTCTCAAAATTCACTATGCAATTATTTTTTGTGTGAATCCTGCACCCTTCAAATAAAACATTGTTGGGAGTAACAGTGGGATGCCACCTTATGAAAGTCCATTTCCTGTGAAGAACTCAGGGCCATCTCTGATTTCTACTAAGCTCTCAATTGAGTATGCTATGCAGTTTGCACATGTATCTACTTAACCCTTGCCATTAGCTTCTATGTTTCAATATGGCTATTGTTCCTGTTTTGCAACAATCAGTGATGCAATCCAGTTTCTCCATTGCTGCTTCATTCCACTTTAAATAACAACACCATACTGCACTGTACTTTATCTTATATTTTCATATCAATTTTTACCTTTTCTTCATCTCAACATCAAGAATACAGGGTAGTTGCAAAACAGTTGCTGAATTTCAATAATATTTTGTCAAGGTTTTCCTTACCATAAATCATTGAAACTTTGATTGATATCGTAGCCCATTATGACTCTCCATTTTGCACAATATTCTCAATTTTGTTTTGTCAAGTTTTGATTCGTAAGACGATGATTTGAGATCGTCCCTCGCACTTGTCATTTGCTTGCGATCTTGCAGGGCGTTGTGAAGGAGGGTTGCTTTGTTTTGGCTTGACGTACCATGAAGAAGGCGAGGGTCGTATTTCTATAGACAGGAGGTCCTGTGTCCTCTGATCGAAGTTTCAAAAGATTCCTTGCACTTTGCAGGTGCTCAGCATGAAGACAACGATATTGATCACACTACTCCTTGGATATTGGTTGCAATTTGCAGGTTTGTTCTCATACTCGCATTCACAATCTACCCCGTCGCCCACGGCATTGCCGAATTTGTAGGCCTTGTTAGCTGGATGCAGGTCCTGGTCTTTCACCTCCAATCCAATCACAGACTCGCGAGGTCTCCCACATACTGATCACCGCTGCTCCCAACTGTGCAAGCGTATCTGTATGTTATAGGATTTGTTAATTTCAAGGTGTTTTGTATCCAAGGATCGTAAGTCGATATTTATGAAACACAGCTAAGGATTACACACACGCAAACATTTCGACCCTCCCGGCGGCTGGCGAATTGAGATTTTGCCTGTTAATCAGGATAATAATATTCATTATTGATCCACTGCGTTTCTACATGAAAGTAACTTGAACATCAGTTAGGAATTTTTTTTAGAATGCGACCAATTTTGGAATGTCGAGTCGATTTCTAAGCTACACAGCGTATGAAGTAGATCGTGTTGTTTATTTGCCTCCCCAAAGTCTCGGGTAAATTTTATCTGACCATTTTGTGATTGTTTGCTTTCAATTGGGAAAAAATACTCCGCGTTTGTTGAGACTGGAGAACGAAGGAGAAAGCCCTTGCTATTTACGCAGATTTCATTGTATCATCTAGAGGTTAATCTGTGGACCCCAAGCAGATGTTGTATTAAGCTAATTAGCGGTGGTAGTACAGTTACCATGTTTTGCTGTTCGCAATGGGTAGACCTGTATGTAATACCTATTTATAGGTAATGTACAACACTAACATAAATAGATAGACCTGTCTTTATCTTTATTTTGCTGATTCTATGTGCTAGGCTTAACATCTATGAATGAGCTGTGAAGGTTATGGAACTCAAAAATTTTAGGGAACTCCTGGTATTAACAACTTTGAAGAAATCACATAATGGTTACAGAAATCACGATCAGCAATCTTTCCCATTTTTGTCTCTGCAATCATAATCACTTTTGAAGTTACCATCATCATCATAATCACAATCATCATCATCATCACTGTTTTCATCTATCACTACCATCAATCACTATTACCAATCACAACATTAATCAGCAATGCTGCTATTTCAATAATCATCATTATCATTACCATCAACAAAAGCATCATTACAGCCATCATGATCAGAACTTCAATAATTAATCATTGTGGCTATTTAATTCATCATTAACATGACAATTCTCATCACCAAATTGGCATTATCAGCATCTTCGCCCATTGCATGTCCAAACTCAAGAAAGGTTGCTGTTTTGGATCCATATTTTCACTGTGACTAGAGCCACTGCATCCTGACCTTTGATCTTCTTTTCCTTTACATCCCACCCACACAGTCCCATTGTCTTCATCTCGGTCTCTATGGGTTTCTCTTCCTTGGCACGTAGCAACAGTGTTGTATCAGGCATTTGCTTGTGATGCAAGTATCTTCTTGAAGACTGCGGTATTGCCATCTCAGTGTGTCTCATTTGTGATTTTGTGTTTATTTCTGTAGCTTGCAGTCTTCTGATGACTTTCTGAATTCAAACCTCCCATATCATTTTTGTGACCAGTGCAGTGCCTTTGTCTCAGTATGTTATACTGAAGATTCGTTATTGTTGAATGGATCCTCAATAACAGTACTCCACAACAGTTGGTGCTTGACAAAAGGAACCCAAATATTGTTATCTCCTCAGATAGTGATGATGTAATAATGACCAGAGATTTAGATAATGATTGTCTCCAAATAATTCTTGTGAAATTATGGGTCCTTAGTCATGAAAGATTATGCCAGTGTTCTGGGTGATCTCTTGAGATATATAATATGGCATAAACAAGCACCTTAATGACAGAGCAAGGACTCTTCTATGATCACCCACACCATATATTACAGCTACTCCAGATAGATACTATAACCCAACCCAGAGCCACCTGATTGACATGTTTTACTACTTGCACGAATTAGACACCATTAGCAATTGAAAGTCATTTAAGCACAATTCATATCCCTTATAAAAGCATTAGCACCACAGACCCTGAGCCGGGCACCTGTTTATGCCAAGCTAGGATTGGGCCTATTGCATTGTTCAGCTTATGCAAAGGGTCATGTAGAAAAACAACTTCAATGTATAATGCATGATTCTCTATTTTATAGTATTGAGATTGCCATGATTAAATTGTTTATTTTTTTACCCATAGCTAAGTGTTGTCCACAACATGTTTGAATGTATCATGATATTATGCATTGTTCTCTCCTATTCAATCACATCACAAGCAATATATAGATTGCAACACATTCTATCTACTTAACAGATGTCATGTCTAGCTTCTGTAAATCTCATTGTAGAAATTTGTTTCTTCTTCTGACTTTCATTCAACTTAATTTGGGTTGCCTGTTCAGATGAGCTCATCTGCATTCACATCATGTATAAGAATGCTTAGGCTGCCCAGGGAGCCCCTCAATTTGGAGACAGATGCTGTTCCTGTTTTCAGCTGCCCCAGTTTAACCAGGCCCTGGACTTAACGCTATAATTTTACTCATTTGCTTTTCCAGCATCCACTTTGCAGGATATCATTTTCAATGTTGCTATGATTAGCTAGAACTAGAATCTATTTGCATCATGTTACATTTCCAAATATTGTCATCACTGTAACAACTTTAAAGTAGAAGCGAATTGCATTAAGGGCAGGAAACCATCAATTTATGGTGAAGAAATTTGTCCTCACAGCTCAGCCAGCTGTTTAATGGTTGACCTCACTGGTTGAGTTATGCATTACTAGTAGAACTTCTTCCGTTTTTAAATGAATGGCGGCCATCTGGGACAGAAAGAAGACTTGAAATGTTTTGAATCACGTAAGGTGCTTTGCTTGTCCTGATGTATGACTAATCAGTTATCTGATTGATTGATTGATGATTTGGTTGATTGAATAATTGATTTATTTATTAGTTGATTGATTGAATGGTTGATTTATTGACTGATTATTTGAGTGATAAGTTAAATTTGTGATGAATTGATTGATTGTTATGTTGATTGATCAATTGAATGATTGATAATTTGATTGGTTGGTTGCTTGATTGAATAATTGATTGCTCGAATGATTGTCGTTTGATTGCCCATGGTCAATTCCTTCAACCGTTTGAGTTATTCGTTGAATCCGTTTACTGCTGGACTGATCGGCTGTTTGGCTCGTTGGTAGATTAGTTTCTTGGCTGATTTTTGGTAGCAGCGGATTGTTTGCATGATTCTTATCAGTTTCCCCTTTTCTTCGTTTTAATCTAATCAAATTCCCTGCATGTAGGCCTTGTCTTTCTGCTTTCAATTTGCACAAATCTGATCCGATTTGCGCAATCAGGCACATAGATCTATCCATTTTCTAGAGTGGGTCATTCTCTGAAAGAAGACAACACCAGTCACTTCGTATTGTTATTTTTCAAGAAACCCGTGTTTGCTTCTTTTCAAGTCAGTGTTGTTTGAGCTCACTGATGTTCTTCTAGAGAGAAGGGTTCATTTTTTGCTTAATCCTAATCACTTTGCTGTCTGGCGTGGTGTCATTCTTTGAAGTGAGCAAACAAAGGCCATTGTGGTAGCAGCTTCTCGTATTATTCTCACCAGTAAGCATCACCACTTCACAACCATTACCCTCATCGATAGGAGACCTGACCCTATCAATATTTCGTATGATAATTGTTTAATTTCATAGTCATCATCTTCATAGATTATTATTGATAATCATCAGCACCATCACCGTCATCATCGCATTGACATCACCATCTTCAGAACTGTCATCATCACCATCATCAGAACTGTCATCATCACCATCGTTTTCATCATCACAATAACTATCATCGTCATCTTGTCATTATCACAATCATTGTCATCTTGTCATTATCACAATCATTGTCATCGTAATCGTCACAATCATCATCACCGTCATTAGCATCGTCATTATCACAATCATTATCATCATCATTATCACCATCATTATCATCGTCATTATCACCATGATCATCGTCATTATTATCAATCATTATCATCAATATCGCTATGAAAATTAAATCTCTTTAGTTTTCTTGTCAGAATTTGGTCTCACAATTTTTTCATTTACTTCTAGAACCAAAGTTTCATTGCCACTGCAATCATTGCCCGCATTCCAAGAACAGCACCTGTCTTTCCGACACAGAAACTTGCTACACGCGCTTAGTAAAAAATAATCGTGGGAAACTGGTTGAGTCAAAAGGCTGTCTCCCAATTGAAAACATTGGCTTGATATTTTGCAAAGCTGTTGGCATAGAGAAGAACGTGTCTTGTTGTTATAGGCACATGTGCAACGTGAAGACACATTTGACTCTGCAGTCTTTGATAATAGGTACGTATCCAAATGGAAGGAGGGGACAGTTTGCGTAGTTGTTACAGCAAGTTCACTTAGAGCAAGGAGATTTGCTAGCTTTCTGTAATTCCAGGCGTAAGGAATCACGAAATGTGGTCAGATTGAGAGGAAGGACTTGGACACGTGTGCAACGAATCTACCTTTCGGTGCTAGTTTGAAGTCACGCACATTTTATTCCTAAGTTTTATTTCGTACAGGACGTCCTTTAATAGCAGCTTCATTTGTAGCTGTCAAATATTGACTTAAGAAATCATATCTGTTCACCCTTGACAAATTCACAGGTTAACAAACTGCAACGATTAAAGAAGGCAGCTGCAAGTTTTGTTTTCGGCAGATATGTTTCCACTAAAGATATCCTAAAAGTAAGCTGGCTTCCTGCAGAAGGATGACGGGTGTTTAATTGCACGAAGCTCGTGTACAAAGCCATTCATTGCGAAATTGGGTGAAATTGGCCAACCATCAAACAAATAGAAACCAAAACCACGTGTTCAGTACTTCGCAATGACAATGGCTTAGAACTGATGTTTTTGATGAGAAAAGGGACGTCAGAAGATCAAACCAGAAAAGCCTCAAAAGACTGCCATCCACTTTTCAATACGAAATGATTCTAGCACCTTTCTTTAATAGCCTACAGGAAGAGCTTTTTAGGCAAGCTGAAGATCAACTCATCAATCAACTTCTATTCTAATATTTTTCCGTTTTGACATTCTTTCATTTTGATTTCTATTTCTTTCGTATGATTCTAAACATAGGGAGCAAATGTTTTAGCCAGAGTTGACAAGCCACACGCAGTTGTGGATATTCTCATGAAAGCAATGTTGGCTATCTGTGGCTATGGATGTATGTCTATGTATAGCTGTGGGTGTATGCACGTATGTATGCATGTATGTATGTATGGCTATGTATGTGTGGCATGTATGGATGGCTATGTATGTATGGCTATGTCTGTATGGCTATGTATGTATGGCTATGTATGTATGGCTATGTATGAATGTATGTATGTATGTTTGTATGTATTTATGTATGTTTGTATGTATGTATGTATGTATGTATGTATGTATGTATGTATGTATGTATGTATGTATGCATGTATGTATGTATGTATTATTTGATTACCCTGTAAAAATGAATTATTTATATACAGTATATACTATATATATGATATATATCGGTGACTGACTTCCGCTTACTCTTTTTAAGATTCAAAAAATGGCCCGCCAAAAAGCACTTTGTCTCCAGTTGGTGTGGCATTAGTGATTGCAATTCCCAGTGCAATAATATGCATCGTTGGCATTGCAATAGTATTCTGGTACAATCGGCATTACAACAAAAAGACAGTCGGATTGCGACGTTATTGTAATGTCGAAGTGGGAAAGGCATTGGTGGGACCAAGCTTTGATATTGGCAGTGGAAGGAAATTGAGAGATCTTATTGATGCCAGCATGTCAGGTAAACTTTGTATGATTTTTTCTTTCAGCATCAATGCACCAGTAAGAGAAATTATTCATTTAGTGGGGAGGCTCTCGTACCCCAACTTTTTGCGACAGAGAATTTTGATAACTAGACAAACACGACTTGCTCAGAATCAAAGGTAGTTTCAGACAGACGAAATTAAAGTTCCTGCGTCAAATTTTGCCTTTTATCCTAGCAGAATCTGCGTGTAAGGAATTTGATTGTTTTAGTCTAATAGATTAGATGGTCGTTTGGTCATGGTAACTCCTGCCGACACTCACTTTTTTACCGCTTCTGTAATCGCAGCCGTCTTGAATACAAGAAGTGTCAACACTCTTCAAGTGACATCGCGAAATGGTATTATTGTAAGTTATGTAAGATTCACGGAAGGATTTTTGCGAGTGAGGCTCACTGCATGCAACTATAATGAAAGTCTTCATGAAAGTTGAATTTTACCAGATCCGTCCTTGCTCAAGCCCATTTTAGGATAGGATGTCGTATTTTTGAATCATTGATTGTAGAAAATGAAGCAGCTTGGAGGGAAAATTCTGCAGAAATCGCAACAAAAATCTTGTTACTGTAGGACCATAGCCGAACAGTCAAAGTTCCTTCCCTCGCCATTTTAGCCTTTGGGTCACACAGCTGTGCAACCACTGTGAATTCTACAGTTTACATTCGCCCATCTAGTGGGTGCCCGTGCTCTTTCTCAAAATGCGCTGTGCAAGAAAATGTACCATTTTCAAGTCTTTGGTGTGACTCGGTCGGGCATCGAACCCCGACCTACCGAACACAAAGCGAGCACTCTATCACTTGGTCAAGGGTGCGACTACGATCATAGTGCTAGCATTCAGTTCCTTAATAAATGTCATCTGGATGACTTAATGCGTTTGTTTTCGAGCTAGTTCTCATCCCCATGCCCCTAAAACATTTATGAATTAGTTGGTTTCATTGCCCAGTGATTGATTGACCTTATTAAAGACTGGTAATGATCAATTTTTCGTTCAGGAAGTGGTTCTGGCCTTCCTTTGCTTGCCCAAAGGACAATCGCAAGACAGATAGTGCTTTGCGAGACAATCGGACAGGGACGTTTTGGGGAAGTTGTGCGAGGGACGTGGAACGGAGAGAATGTCGCTGTAAAGATTTTCACTTCACGCGAAGAATCCTCGTGGTTTAGAGAGGCACAAATCTACCAAACGACCATGCTTAGACACACGAACATTTTAGGTCAGTATTTTTACTTTGGATCGAAGTAAAGTTTCACACCCTCGTTCCCATTCTGAATGCCCTCTGTTTGTCCATCTACCATTCATATTTCGTATTTTTCATATTTGATTCTTTTAAGGAGGGTTGCCCTTCACCATAAGCTGGTTTTCAGGGGGCCCTTCTAGATCTCCGTAGATTTCATCGTTTCGAGTCCATAGATTTCAGTTTGTCATCCTCCTGCCTTTTCTATTATTTTAACTGTTAGGCGTCTTGTCAAACTTTGAGCTTGCTAGTATTAGCATTATCTCCATCGCTTGCTGTCCTATTTTTTTTAGTAAGTTGTGTTTGGGAAAGGCCTTGGTGGCCTATGCAAAGCCCCAACAAAGGAAGAAAGTGAAAGTTAAGAGGAGAGAGAGATCAGATCACGTTATTGACCTTAGATTTGAAAGATGGCAAGTTGTAAGATTCAGGAAAGCAAGAAGGAAGCAAGATGTTCCACAAACTGCATGTTCTGGGGATGAATGATGATTTGTGGGATAGAGTTCATGAAGTAGGCAGTGAAACTTGGAAGCTGGGTTTTGGTGGCTCAACCGGCTATTTAAACATGCTTTAATGAATTAATGAATACCTTTTGAGGGAGGTGTATGAGCACAAATGGGAACTAATTAACCCGTTTTGATTCAACGACGATCCATATCTATAAGGAAGTAATATGCAAAGTGAAAAGTTGTTATGAAGTCGCGCTTTTCCATATTTTCATATTTAATTCTTATGAGGAGGGTTGCCCTTTTGCATAAGCTGGTTTTCAAGGGACCTTCCTAAGAAAACATCAATTGCAATCTACTGTATGATACATGGAAAACAGTAAATTAAATCAAACTGTAAAGCTCTGTTAATAATTATTAAATACACGGATGTATAACTATAAGAGAAACAATAGAAAATGTTTTCAATTTGTTTACTATTTTGTTTTTTTTATGGGATAAAATTATTTGGGAATCTGAGCGTGGCATAAAGCGATAAGAAATACAACCACCCTTTCTACCTGGAAATGCCATGGTGCTTTCTAATGCTCTTAAAAAGTATGGAAGCCAGAAAAATACAAAGTCCTTATGACATTGTTTATTGAACAATTTATGACTATTCAAACGTGTCTTTAAACATAAATACGCTACGGAACTGTTGTCCGAGATCCGTTCTTACTCTCAACTGTTAAAATATTAATGTGGTCAAACATTTTTCTCCTGTGAATCAATTAGCGACTTCAAGGTGGATATTTGCCGGTCGCGTCTCAGAGTGCGAGAAGAAAGTTCTAACATTTTATGTTTTCATTTCGCCTTGGGCAAGGGTCAGGTTACCGTTTGCGCATGTATTTGCGTTAGCATTTACATTTATGTATGCGTTTGCTTTTGCGTTTGCAATAAGCGTTAATGCTAATGTTTGCGTGGTGTTAACGATAGCATTAGTGTTTGCTGCTAATTTATGCGTTTCCGTTAATGTTACTGTCAATTCGAATGTTTGCATATGTCTTTGCGTTAGCGCTAGTGTTTGCGTTAGTATTTGCGTTTATGTCTGTTTTAACTTTATGCTTGTTTATACTCCTCTTTTGATCAATAGGTCATCATTGTTTTCAGTACCTTTTCATGATTCACTGCTCCGTTGGATCTCGAAATTCTTACCAATATTTGATGACCAACTAACAATTTGTACGTATCTTTCTAGGCTTCATTGCTGCTGACAACAAAGATATTGGAACATGGACCCAATTATGGATTGTTTGCGATTACCAGGAAAATGGATCATTGTATGACTATTTGCAGGAAAACACGTTGACTCTCAAAGAACTATTGAACGTTGTCTATAGCATTGCAAATGGCATCGCTCATCTGCATATGGAGATATTAGGAACGGAGGGAAAGCCATCAATAGCACACAGAGATATAAAAAGCAAAAACATTCTCGTCAAATACGATGGTAAGGCCATTTGAATATTTCTAAATCTTAAATTTTCCCGTTGAAAAGGGAATTTCTTTTTTATTTCTGAATCTCCATTCCAGCATTCTAGGCTAGTTTTTTAACCTGGGGATATTTCCGCTTGGATGGAAATTTGCGCAAAATGAGGGGGGGGGCTTTTTCTTTGAAAAACTGATTGGTACCTCCCTTATCCAGGATAACGTGCAATTGAAATAGAAGAACATATTATCATTTATCATCGCTCTCCGGCGTTTTGAGTTTTAAAGAATGTATTTGGTATTTTCTCTGCTGTCCACTTAAATCAGCCACCAAAAATTGTCATCTTAGAGCAAGACAATTGAGATGACAAGTCCAACGTGAAGATCCATCTGCAATGTGTTCGATTTAATATAATAAACTGCAATCCCGCTGTTGCAGCAGAAGCTAGTCTTAATTTATGTAACATCGCTTTACTGAACACCCAACAGTTGTAATTGTGGGGTGAACGGCCTACCAGCTTATCCAGTCGCTCGCTATCAGGGGGCTTAAGTCAAGCTCAGTCGAGTGACATCAAACTTCGTTAGCTATATTGAGCTGAGGGTCCCATGCCCAGCTGTGACAAGTATGCTGAGCTTCATTAGCTTCAGACAAAACAAAAACCTTTTCAGCCCACTAAGAATGGATTCGTGGAAAAGTAGCCTTCTTTACTGGTAATACTCAGTGTTAATATTTCGAGTGCCAAGATTCGGCCCATCATCTCGCTCACTTGCTGTCCGTCATGGCTGATGACGACGTTGTCCTTCCTTGAGTGAGGGGACAAGGCCTGCGCAAAGGAGAAGTTTAGGGTGGTGCTGCCATTGCGCTGTATGCAGCCACGCGCACTTGATCCTGCGAGAGACGATTATGGTGACAAAGTTGGACCAAGATGATCGATGCATCATCTCAGCTGATCTTTTTGACCATGATGGGATTCGAACCGGTCAAATCTGCCAAATAAGTTAAAACTGATGTACTTCACGGTTGCACGTCACCTTTTCATCCTTCCTTCCTCCGTGTTATTTGGAATATCGCTCGTTCCGAAACGGGGACTTCTCCCTAACTGGGTAGGAGACATAATTAGGCCTAACTCGATTTTTTGAAGCTTAGGTTGCAATCCCTGCCTTCATCCTACTAGCCATCCCACAGTAAATGCCAACGCAAAACTGACAGTAAAATCGGCGCTTAAAGCAAGTGAAGGCACGAAAACCAAGCGCGGGCATTAGCGCAGACACTATCGCAAATGTTCATGCGACGCTCGCCTTGGTCCGGGGATGTAACGAGAACTACAATGGCTAGCACGGGCGAAAGGTACGAGCAGTTGGTAATAATTATGATGTTCGTGTTTGGCCTTACAACGCCCACAAGCGAATTTTAAGAACTTTGGCGACTTTAAATTGATTAAGCATCACTGGAGATTGTTAATACAATTAAGGAAGTATTGCATTTCAATCCTTAATGCTGTTAGCATCCAGTGTAGGCCACCTTGGAAATCTTTGATAGGGATCAAGTGATGACGTCGCTTTCAAATCCTCCTAAACTTATCTAAACTTGCACGGATGATGGATATCTGTTGTCCTTTCACTGCATCTGCTGCTGCCATTGGATGTACTACCAATAAAGCAATAAAGAAGGGGCGATGCTTCGCAGAGTAGGACGTCTCTCCACTTTTCGAATAGATTCACAAATGTTTTTGTGTTTACATTGTCATAAAAGGATAATAGTAATCAAAATTAATTCTTTAATTCTTAAATTTGGCTATTTACGGTAGCTAATACAGAGCTAATTTAGGCCAACTATTTACAACATAATTATAAGATTATTACGTAAACCCTAATCCATGCAAAGAAGTTTTACGAATCCTCCAGACGCAATGCTTT
>OZ032121.1:1392778-1465278 GCA_964026355.1 Pseudorhiza aurosa
AAGTTGGCTTTCAAATTCAAATAGTTAATATAAAGCTCATTAAGGCGGACTATCAACTTTAATCAGTTGAACTCATCTTTGATTTAGACAGGAATTTTTGTCATCATCGTCTCAATTTTCAAACTCGACTGCAGGCACCCTGTGACCATTGTTCACGTTGTTTGCCTTGTGTTCGTCCAGGTTCTCGTCCGCATTGTCAAGATCATAAAGGAATGCTGGTATCATGACGGTGCAGCCAGACTGACAGCGCTTCGTGTTAAAAAGAACCTTGGACACATTTGCAAAGAGCTTGGCGTCCGAACATGATCACCCGTCTAGGGAAGCTCAATCTATCTATTCCAAATAAGCCCGCACGTGCATTTATGGGGAGCAAGAGTGCCTTGTCATTCGCAACCGATTTAGAAATTTTCTTGCCCAGCTGTGGCTAAGACATCCATTCATGTGTGCCTGTTTTTTGTTTTTTATTAAATTGTATTTAACCCAGTCTCCGGCTACTCAGCAACAATTCTTGGTTATGCCCTACTCCTCCCTGGCGCTGAGGAAATCTCCTAGCGTTGTGTCGATCGTTACTGGGGTGGTGTTAGCCTTCATAAATCACGAAGGAGGTGATAGTTGTTTGCAAAGTGTGTGAATACGTCACCCCTGAACATTCCCGATTTGCAAGTTTTGTTTATATCTTGATTTCCTGTCCAGGTGATTTTACTAGCAGTAAAAGTAACTTGTACCGACCTCCTAAAGTATGGCTAATTGTATCGTCGCCCAATATTATCAGCACAGCCCCCCGCAGTGTAGAGCTGGGCTTTGGGTATCAGGGCGTAAGGCCCCCGCTGGTTTAAATACGGGGGCCCTGTATCTTTACATTAAGTGATATTTTTTTCTTTGCTAGTGGCTGACTGCTGAATATAGGTAGGAAATGTTGCGTAGAATTCCCCCTTTGGGTGATAAAGTCCTTCAGTGAATACGATTTTTAGTTGCTCAGCGATTTGAATTAATTGTGAGATAGAAGCTAGGGCCAGCCGTGAGTTTGAGCCAGATCCATAAAGTCAATAAGCAACTTTAAGTTCAACCTTCCTAGTAGAAATAAAGGCATGCACATGTGACCAACAATTGTGGCGTTAAATACGACCTTGAGTCTACTTGGCATAATTTTGGCATCCCTTTTGTAAATGTGGTGTTTGCCGAGTTGTTCTGATGTCAAACGGTGACGAATAGCCATGCTCAATGTGTTAGGTTCAAATAATTGGTTAGAATATTGACAATAATATTTCGCTCACTTGGTAAATTTGCTTTTTTTCTTTTTCGTGCGCGATTAATTCGTAATTTTGGTATGTTATCGACTCAAATGATAACTTTTATATCAATTCAATCTTTTTTATCGGATTCCCCTACAATAGCTCTCCCTCCGGCACTCCTCCCTCAATGGCATTCATACTTCGAACTGAAAGTCATGTGACACTGGCAACTCTTGCTAAACGAGTATATTCTGAATTTCCCCAATTGAAAGTGAATGGAAATCCCCCAATCGTCATTCGTCTTAACTGCGTATGACTCACATTAAATGCTTTTCCTCTCCGATCTCGCTCGTTTGCGTGAGTCGTGACCGAGCAAAGCCGAGTCTAGCTAGCCTGCCAATCGGCATCGGTTCGATTGGTCGAGAAGTGCTGCAGAATCATGTACAATGCTGTCTAATCCGAATTCGTGTAATTCAAACTTGCTAATTCGAGCAAAATCTTCAGGTCCCATGCAAGTCACCTAACAAAAAACCTCATTAATTCGAATCTGTATAATTTGAACTTGTGTAATTGGAGCATTTTTGCTATCCTCCAGAGAGTTTGAATTAGGCAGAGTTGACTGTAATATGTTTTGTTTCTGATGCCAATTTTAGATTCTTACTGAATGCGATCAATGGCTGCTACACCTGGCGTAGGGGCACATCAGATTTAGATGCTTAAAGCTATTCTACCTGACTACACAGAAAGGGGGCAAAGACGGGCCTCCTACTTGGTGTATTGCTTGATTCATGTTTGATTGTGTAAAACTTGGGGCCCACTGACTCCTACGCCAAGCGTATTGCGTGTGAGTTTTACTCTATTGATACTTGCACAGGAACTCACTCTAAATTGCTCCCTCCTCCTTCCCCATGGTATGTTTTTAATCGAATTTTAGTTTAAGTCTTCTAAAGATGCTTAGCATTTTAACAGTTTCAATGGGTGGCATTGTTTTTATATTCCTCATATGAATAAACATGTATAGATATATTCCTTTGTACTTTAAATTGTGTAATCTGATTAGGAGAATGTGATGTAATCGTAAGTGCCACTATTTGTAAGGTGTGTCAGTAGCGTAGTTATCTCCATGATGATAGATTCATGGAAATAGTTTTGTAAGTCTGTGCCATTGCCTTTAACCAAATGTCAGTTATTGCCAAGCAAGCTCTTTCATTGCGTCAGCACTTATCCAGAGAAGCATATTTGAAGGCTATTAAGTATGCCTGAGAATGAATAGGTAAAATTAGATTTTTTTTAGTGAGTCACGTTGAGGAAAGGCCATGGTGGCCTACACAAAGCCCCAACAAAGGAGCGAAAGGCTAAGAGGAGAGAGAGATCAGATCGAGTTTATTGATATTAGATTTGAAAGATGGCAAGTTGTAAGATTCAGGAAAGGAAGAAGGCAAGGCGTTCCATAAGTTGCATGTTCTTTAGATGAATGATGATTTGTGGATAGAGTTTGTGGATTAGGTAGTGAAACGCCTCAGAGGAACAGGAATAATCTCCCTGATCTCCTGAGAGCAATGCCCGCGAAATTATGGTGCAGGTGGTTGTGGAAGAATAGGCAATTGAGGAAGCAGAGGAATTAGGACTTTCAATCAAGGTCTCAGGTTGGCATTTCTGGGTTACGAAATAGGTGTCACATTGTAAAAGGAGCTTTGAAAAGAACTTTTCCTCATCAGATGAATTAAGAATGTAGGTCTTTGGGGAAGGATTTGAGCTCTTGTGCTCTCAATTTGACAGCAAGCATGATTCATCTTTTATCTTTGATGCAACTTGCAACCTATAGCAAAGTTTGACATGGTGACACCTCTGCCCCTTCTTGCACAATCTTCAGCTATTTTCTGTTCATGTTGTTTTGTCATGTTAAAACAATTATATTACATTTATACATGTTTAACTTGTTCAGCAAATGCTGTTCAACCAAGAACCTATCTAAATTGCACTAAATTACTCCTAAGTTTCTAAGAGAGAAAAAAAAAGAGGCTGTCATTGACATAAATGACATAAAACAAAGTCTATATGAGGCAAAGAGGAAGAGACGACAAACTGTCACAGCAAAGGAAATAGTGGGTATGAAAAGCTACAAAACCTCATGATCTTAGCAAGTGATCTTATTAAGGAAAATTTTGAATCAAATTGTATAACAAAATCAGAAGCATTCTAAATGGAAAAAATTTACGAAATGCAATTAACTTCTATATCATCAATCAACTTAGAGACAAGAAAGTTAGGTTTAATATTTTGAAAATCATGAAAAATCCCAGAATCATGTTATTTGACTCTGAAAAAGTCAAAAAGTGCAAAAGCTGAGTTTTCCAAATATAAAAACATGAAGTGGAGGAGAAATCATAACATTCACTGCTAGTTATTTTGTTGAAAGAAAACATGGATGTATCCTTAACAGGGACTTTAATTTGCATTTACCACGTAGAAGTTTCAACTTTGCACTGCAAGGAAGGAATAATGCATTGTGCATGAATCTGTCCTTGGATTCCAAACCACGAGAATAGCAGTACTAATAACACCTTTATTAAACAAGTCTTGTCAATTTTTTTCATAGATATCTACAAAAGTTATTTATGTACCCACGATAATGGTTCGTTATACAAATTTCACATCGTACAAATTTATGTGAAATATTAAGCGATGTTACATTTTATATCCATATACTTTGTGCTCAGTAGATATCGTTTTCCATAAACTGAACCATTGGCTCAGCTCTTGCAAGAGTCTCAGTATGTTCTTGAGAAACTCTGAGGTTGTTGGGATAATCAGATTGAATTCCTGTGCCTCTTTTCCTTTCAAGGAAGACGTCACCAGCTGGGCTTGGGCAATGAAAGTAAGAAGATCTTTCATGACGACTTCCAGTCAAATCTTTGTACTGCATGCGATGTTGCTTCACCTCATCCATAAATTTCTTATCCCTGTCCCTCTCACGATCTGGGATGCGATTGCTTAGAGTATACAAAGGCTTATTCTGGATGACAGGGAAAAGAGCTTCGCGGTCGATTTTTCTCCTTCCTAACACACGGGACGTTTTGTCACAGTACCATGTGGGCCTAAATGGTGTCGGCAGCCCTTCTAAATTCTTTTCAAGGGTTTGCTCACTGACGTGGCACCTTCTATAATCATGAAAAAACTTCTTTCTTCCTTTGTTGGGTGCGTATTTGTGAATGCTATTGGTAAACAGTTGTGGATGGTAGTATTTGTAATCAAGCTTCTCCAAATACGGATGATTGAAATCGCTCCGTGTTGTCGATTCAAACTTGGGAGCGATACGAAATGCCATCACTGTAGAAAATTCCTTCGGAACTTTGAAGTGATGTTGATGGATTAAGTCCTGATGAATATTCCTTTGATCTTTATAAAGTAATTTCAGCCCGGAATGCTTCGTCTAGTACACCCAGGAAAAGCACTCCGCCATCTTGAAATCTCCTTCCCAGTATTTATTGCGTTACTAGGACAACAATCCACCATACCAGCCCCAGATCTCTAGCATGCAAATGTATTCTCCATTAAAATTTAGCGCTGGCTTCTGCTTTAGTCACTTGCTTTTCCCTATATTATTCTTATTCATATTCATATTCATTCCTAATTCTGCATCAGACTATACCACGCCCGCCTCAAACATTCAAAGTCAAAGTCAAAGTTCCTTCCCTCACCATTTTTGGTGAATAGGGCGGCGTCCATCTCAGTTTCATTAGCCTTCGGGCCACACAGTTGTTCAAGCACAGTGAATGCTACAGTTGGGAGCTGGCCATCTGGTAGCACTGTGTGTTTCACTCCCATGCTCTTTCCCAAAGTGCTAAATGCTAAGCAGGGAAATAGCATATACCATGTCTCAAATCTTTGGTATGGCTCGATTGGGTATTGAACCCCGACCTACCGCGTGCAAAGCAAGCATTCTACCACTGAGCCAAGGACGCATCACGCAGTATTATATACTGCCAACATAGTGGCGGACCCAGCCAAAGGATTGACTGTTGCGTTTGGGGGTATGGGGGCGTTTTGTTAACCCTTCTTTCTAAAATGTTAAGTCTTCTTTTTCTCTTCTTCGTTGCTAATCTTTCATTGTCAATCTTTCGTTAGGATGGTCATGAGAAAAAGGTTAAACGTGTGTGAGTTCTTCTATAATTTCAAAAACGGGTGGATATACTAAAATAAGGTCTAATCTTGCAACTTCTAAGGAAACGACTTGGGGGTTACTTCGATGTCTTCGAGTATGAATTACCTCATTTTATATTCAGCTACGAGACTTCGGCAAACTTGTTGTGGTTTCAAGCGACAACAGAGGTGCGTCTTCCTTCAGCTTGCCCCCCAGGCTTCTCGTCTCTACCCTAAGGCTAGCACCCTATTTACGAAGGAGATTGAGGAAGCGTTCAATCAGCGTCTAGGCACAGCATTCAAATGATATGAACCAATAAGATTAAAGATGCAAGTCGTAAATCAACAAAATGAATATAACCATCAAAATATACAAAATAGCATGTGAGGCAGTAGTTAACGAAACCGTTGTAGCGTAACAGCTTCTCTAGAAAAGTTTTAACGACATCGCCCTCCATGACCTCGGAAAATGAAGGCCTGCCTAATTTTATGAGGAAAAATCGAAAAACTTACGACACCTTGGTTCATTTATTGAGCAATAGCAGAAAAACAAGCTTGTGAGCATATTTTCCACGAGTGGGTGCAGCCACGTGCAACTGGCTTGGGTACTTTAGAAGAGTAATGTTCTCCCATAGCTGTCTTGTTTGCTATTGGCTTGCAGTAGTCCATTTGCTGCTATTACCCTGAGCCCATAACTTCTCTTAACAATTGGTTTGCAGCATCCACAATTTCTTCTGCTATTGGCTTGCATCAGTTAGCAACAGACTACGGCTATGGCTAGAGATACGAATTTAAGGCCATGTTTAAAGGTCACATTTCTGCCGCGTCGAATTAAATGCAATTAAATTCGACTGTAATGCGGCAAAGCACGACAGCAGATTTATTAGGCCTAGATTAAAGGTCGCATTTAATTCTGTCACATAAACTTCAAAAATGGCGCCAAAGGTTTTCGCATCAAACGGCAGTAGCGCGACTTGCTCTAAGGGTCACACTTCTGCCGCATCGAATTGAATTGAGCAAGGCTGTGTTCTGGATTTTAGCATCGGCTTTGATTATTTGCAATCAAAAACGCATGCCTACTTAAGGCCCATTTCCAGTCCATTCGCAAATCGGAAATCGCATGCGATCTATTGTTTTAAATTCCGTTGCGGACGTCCACTCACCGCATGCGAATGTTCGCAGTGCGATTTTCAACAATTCGCAATGTTTGAGTTTTTCCGGACGTTCGCATGCGAACAGAATTCCTGGATAGCAACAAATCAGCCAGAACACTATGGCGATGGCTGCGAAAGTTGAGTGGACTCCCGAAATAGTGGAATTTCTAATTGAAAGTGTTCGCTCCCAGAAAGTTGTTTGGGATAGTAGGTGCAATAGTTACAAGAGCAAAAATGTACTGAAATCTGCATGGGTCCAGATTGCAATTGACTGTGGTTTAGAGGGGAAAGCATCCCACGTAAAGGCAAAATGGCATGACTTAAAAGACACATACAGAAAAAAGTTGAAGATGCTGACCCCGAAATGTGGAGATGCTGGGGGTGCCAAAAAAGTTTGTTGGCAGTGGACGGATAAAATGAGTTTTTTGAGAAAATTCTGCGTTGTGGAAACTTCTTGACCGTATATGATTAGGTTGGCATACTCTCCTTGTTGTTTCCGTTTTTTATTGATAGGTCGAACCCAAAAGCTTTTTCTATATTTTAGCTTACTTCTGTTCTGTTCTCTTCGTATCAGTAGCAATAACAAAAGTTTTCTTCTACAAATGGCGACCATCTCGTTTTACAGAATTGTAGGTTTTGGCTTGGCGCCAATATCCAAACAATGAGCAGTTTGATTGGCTAATCGAATTTAATTGCATTTAATTCGACGCGGCAGAAATGTGACCTTTAAACACGGCCTAAAAGTTGGAAGCCTCCAGCGACATCTGAGAACAGACAGTAGCTATCAAGGGTCAGAAGCCCACGGAGTGCGGTCACATTCAGCTGATTTTTGAAATGAAGATGCATAGCGGCTACAACCCTAATTTGGCCCACAACCAGGAATGTGTGGCACCTTCTTCTTGAAGTGCCATGTTTATTTCTAACGTTGGCGACCATTTTTATTTTTTTTATTTTTTTAGTGAGTTATGTTGTGTTGAGGGAAAGCCATGGTGGCCAGCCCCAACAACGGAAGAAGGAAGAAAAATAAAAGGTTAGAGGAAAGGGAGATCAAATCCAGTTTATTGATCTTAGATTTGAAAGATGACAGGTTTTAAGGTTGATGAAACGAATGGATTTATATAAAAACTATCTATTTGCCTTCTTTTTGTAGCTTCTGAAGCCATTGCTCAGTTCTGGCTAACCATTCACCGAAACCATAGTCATGGTAACAGGTTATCTATCAACAGTCTACTCTTCTGACTGTGCCAAAACGTCAACGCTTTCTTGACCAGAGCGGGTCGACCTGAACATGGCAGTTCACAGGGACGAAAACGAATTTGCATGCGACAAGGTTGCAGATACCTTTGACATGAAGGATCTTATTGGGTCCAAAGTAAAGTCTTTGCCACAGGAGGTAAGTGTGTTTGCTTCTTCCCGTCTAGTGTCGTCTTGCTCACAGTCGCCCGACAAATGGAATTCTGGTTTGAAGTTAAAATCTGGAGCTAGCCATTTGTAGACAGACGTTCGCTCTCTCAAACGATGCGGAAATTCATCTAGTAAACGGTGTCTCAAATTCACCTGCCCCATTATTTCGATTTAATATCCATCTTGATGTATATTAACATTTATTTTTTTATTTTCCTTATTGTATTAGTTAATATTGTAAATCGTAATCCAGGCAGGCCAATTTCAAGCTACCTATGTAATAGAGAGGTTTGTAATTGTAGTTTGAATTGGATTTGAATGAAAAATTCCTTATTTGCATTACAGATGACTGACCATCCTTTTTACATTGGAAATCTAAGCAATGTAATAAAGAGAGTCAAGCTCTTCAAAAGCACATTCCCTCAAGTTCAACCATTCTATGGTAAGTTGAATCTGTTGAGAATATTCCATACCAAACGAAATTCGACATTCGTTTCGATCAGGGGTGGGTAAACTTTTCAGCACAAGGGCCGGAGTCACAAATTTTAAGTTTTAGAGGACCGCAAAGCAAGTTGCCAACTCTTTTGAAAACATAATCCATTCTCAGTATGGCGAATCAAGATTGGAGAATCAAGCAGAACCATTGGATCTAGACTTCAAGAGCACATACGAATGCAAAAACAAACAGTCTATGTGCACTTAGCTACCCATAAGAAAAGCCCTTCTTTAAGTGACATCTCCTGGGAAGTATTGCTCAATCACATACAAGCCTTCAACACATGCAAAATCGTGGAAGCTTTGGAGATCAGAAAGCATGAGAATAACATCATGAGCGGCTGTATGGGACGCCTATTGTCCATAGACTGACGTCAATCTTGTGGTTTGCATTATCACTGATGAAGCACAAAGCGAAACGTCTGAAGTAATCTATCAATAAATTTGCCTTAAAAAGTAGCCTATTTTATATTCACATTTTATCTGAGGCATGGCCACACACAAATGTTCAACATATATATATATATATTCATATATATATGTATATTTATATAAATATGTACATTCATATATACATTTGTCCTGGGTTTGGCACTAAACTGCACCTGGTGGTGAGGCATTGTTTCGGGAGTTCAAAGGGGATGAATGTTTCTGCCCTTAAGTCACTGCTGTGCTGGGCCACTCTTGGACAAGGTACAGTACCCAGAAGCCTCCCTTATTAATTTTACGGTATCAAACCACTGCTGCCTTGCGGTCTACCCATTCTGGGAAAGGCTAGGGGAGTAAACCTCAACAGAAAATCAGGAGCTGGAGTCCCGAAGACGATTTTGCAAGATAACGCCACTCCGGCAACTCATGCAACGCTGTTGGTACACAAGCAGTATCAACACTCGTCATTCCCTTGGATCCACGGGCTGCGTGGAGAGGAGGGGTTTGCTGCCCGGACGACAGCTCGTCTTCCATGCGCCCTGCCCAGACTACGTAGTTATACTGGAGAGGACTCCAGCGCTACTCCATCGCCTCATGTAGACGGAAGGATGCTGACGACGACGACGAATGGTTTAGCCACAACAATGGCATCTGCCAAACAATCTTCATCCAAATATGTTGAATGAGCTGACATTGCCATGAAGATAACAGCATGCCAAATGCAAGAACTCTTTCATTAAAACGAGGAAAGCATAAATGAGAACAAAAAATATAGTATAACTACCCATGGGTAATATTTTTTAACCCGGATTGGCCCCAGGCTTGTGTCCACACTTCAAAATATCAAAATCATGCGTGAAAAACAGGGCTCACCCTGGGTTAAAACTAAAATGGGGCTCACCCTGGCTAGTTTGTGTAGCGTGGACAGGGCCTAATTAAGTGAAGTATATATCTCCTTATTTTGATCCATTTAGCCCCCAGCTTCTCGCTGGGTACTCAGTTACTAGGGAGTGAGCAGGTAAAAGGCATCCGGAAGTTTGTACGAGCGTGGGTTTGAACCCACACCTTTCAGCAAAGCAGATTGTCGTACAAAAAGACAATTTATAGCTCTATCATTGGACAAAAATATTGTTTTAACTAACTAGAATTGTAAATGACTTGAAGGAGAATTCATCGCTTGAATTTTTCAGCAAATAAATTCGCCTATAATTTGTAACACTCCTTTATCAACCAGTGTCCTTTTTCCAAAGTGCCAGCTTTCAACACTATGTCCGCTTACAGAAGCTTCGTCCTAAAGTCGTATATCTATAATTCTTTCCAGCTGTAAAATGCAACATTGAATTGCCGCTATTGAAGTTGCTGAGCAGTTATGGCTGTGGATTTGATTGCGCAAGTAAGGCTGAGATGGAAATTATTCTAGAGCTAGGCGTGTCCCCAGACCAAATCATTTTTGCACATACAACTAAGCAGGTCTCCGCTTTGGCCTATGCAGCGAGCAAAGGAGTTCAAATGATGACAGTTGATTGCACTGATGAACTTCACAAGATTAAAGCAACGCATCCTAATGCAAAAGTCGTTGTTAGAATTGCTATCGAAGAATCTCCCGGAACATATCAAGTGAGTTACTTTTTGTTTCCTTCTAGGAATATCCAAATGATGATAGAATTGGCCTAGACTTAGATTTGTGCGGAGCCAGGCAACAACGACAACAATTCATCACAAAGGTGGTCATTAATAGGTGGTAGATGGCTTTTACTCATCGTCCGGGGCAGTACCACCATTCTACCTTTTAGTGCCTTCAGTGACTATGTCAATTTCAGCTCCAGGGTAGAGATACCAGCGCTTGTGGTTGATTTGTCATTGTGAACAGGGTCTGCTGGAGACTGATTTGCCAGTCTCTTCCCTGGCTATACCGGAGGGTACCGTTGGAAAGAGTGCACTGCAGGCCCCGTTGCCATATAGTACAGAGGCCCAAACCCATTGGTAGCGCATTGGGAGGCTGCCTCATCAGCTGGTGTATAATCCCGGGCTGCCTGTTATGCCAGTTCGCAACTGGAGCCACTCTTAGCTCGCAGCTCCGAGGGCCCTTCTGAGGCCACAAGATAGCTAAGGGAACTCTAAAGGGATTTCATATTACCGCTACCACTGTCATTTTGACTGTCCCAACCACACTTTACTATAAACTTCTTCCATGAATCAAGACCATACTAACTACACTTCCACTGCAGCAACTAACGTGGCACCTAAACTCTTTTCTATTTCATTCTGCAACATCCGTGGTCTATCTTCCAACATCAATCCAGTACACCATCACCTCCAATCCATAAACCCCTACGCTCTCTTCCTCACCGAAACAAAAATCAAACCTCTCAGTCCCAATGACAACACCGTTCTCTCTCCTCACTTCAAATGCCCAGGTTATGAGCTATTTTCTTCTTTCTTCCCTAATGGTGGGTTTTATGCATTTAGTCGCTCTGATGTGCAGACCTTACACTTCAAACAATTCGATTTTTCTAATCCTGGCGTTCAACTCTTCTGGTTGAAAATTTCCCTTCCTCATGCCACAAAGTACATTTGCACTCTATACCGCTCTCCTAACTCAAACAATCATGAACTTCTTTTCGACCACCTTTCCAAATCAATTGAAACCATCACTCTACAGTCTCCACGCTCTGAAATGGTTGTTCTTGGTGATTTCAACGTCTACAACTCCGACTGGCTCTCCTATTCCTCCAATGTCACCAATCCTGCTAGTCCGGACGCTGAGGCCTTTGCCATTGTCAATGACTTGACACAGGTAATATCCGAGCCCAAACGCGTTCCTGATCATGCAGGAGACAAAGCAAATACTCTCGATCTTTTCCTCACATCTAATCCTAGCATTTACTCTCCTCCCACCGTTAGCTCTCCTCTTGGCAACTCTGATCATTGTCTCATAACCTTACCGCATTACTTCCTCCCTCACATGGACAGGCCCTTTGCTCCGCAAAGAGTCTTTCACTATAACGAGGCTCACTGGGACTCCCTTCGCACTTTTTATTCTGCTTAGGTCTATTAGGTCAATTGCCGTCAGAGTGGACGGCTTCCTCTTCAATCTACACTCAGTCAATGCTGGTGTACCCCAGGGCTCTGTCATCTCCCCTGTACTCTTCATCCTCTTCATCAATGACCTGCTCACCTCTACGTCTTCTAGCATTCATTCCTTTGCTGATGATACCTACCTAAGTTCTTCAATTTCGTTCAATCCAAATGACCATGCTTCCACCGATATCCAACTCCACAGAAGCACTTCAGCCTCTCTTCTCTCCAATGATCTGACAGTTTTTGAGAAGTGGGGCAAAGACAACCTAGTTTCGTTCAACCAAAGCAAGACGAAACGGCTGTCATTTCACGTAAACATAACCAACACTTTCCACCTGTCCTTATGAATGGTGATGAAGTGGACATTTCAGCTTCTTTCACACAACTTGGTATTTCTCTTTCATCTAATCTCACTTGGAAAACTCACATCCATTCCCTTGCTAAACATGCATCTCAAAAGCTCGGTTTCCTCGCCAGAGCCCGTGGGTTTTTCTCATCTTCTCACCTTCTATCAATATACAAGTCCCAAATCCGTCCTTCTTTAGAGTACTGCTCCCACGTCTGGGGTGGTGCTCCAAAATCTACTCTATGTCTTCTCGACAAAGTCCATTCAAAAGCCATTCATCTCATCAATAATCCTAACCTCACCAAATCTCTCCAACCTCTTTCCCATTGTCGATTAGTTGGAGATCTTTCCATTTTTTATTCCAGTTCCTCTGAGGCGTGTCAGGACCACCAGAAGCTCAACTCATTCACACCCTTTCCAAGTTTCACTGCCTAATCCACGAACTCTGTCCCACAAATCACCATTCATCCCCAGAACATGCCATTTATGGAACGTCTTGCCTTCTTCTTGCTTTTCCGAATCTTATAACTTGCCATCTTTCAAATCTAAGATCAATAAAGTTGATCTGATCTCTCTCCCTCTTATCCTTTCGCTTTCTTCTATCTTCCATTGTTGGAGTGTTGTATAGGCCACCATGGCCTTTCTTCAACATAACCCACTAAAAAAGAAAAAAGAAGAGCAGCAACGAGACTCATCCTCCTTGAGTTTAGAAATCACCGTAACCTCAATTTTACTTCGATGGCTTTAGATCATTGTAAGGGAATATTTCTTATTTCTTGAGGACACCCAGGGGTGTGTCAACTTTTGAGTAACACTTTCTATTTGCATTCAAAAAAGGTAGTCCAGCAACGATATAGAATATATTTGTAAAGATACAATGATAGAAAATTAGATCAAATGGGACTGAGCCCCTCTTCTTTTTTGTTCCAGTGGATGCTCCGTCCCCTGAATCCCCTTAAATTTACGCCATATAAAGCATGGGGTGAAGTCCCCGCATGAGCTAAAGCACAGTAGAATAAAATGATTTCCCTTGAGGTTTTCGCTTAGCAGAATGAAGGATGACTTTTGACCGGGGAATCGTGATACTTTTATAGCTTGATTTCAGGCGATTTTTCCAGGGCTTTTTCAAGTTTTCACAAAATCTATGATGTCTCTGCACAACTTAGTGAACTTGTTGCAACCATGGCTTAGTGGTCCGGTTGATCGCTGAGGGAAATCCATAACCCTTCAAAGTGCGAATTTGAATCTCTTAAATATTCAAATCATTGCCTTTTAAAATTGTTCTAAACGCATGTGAAAAACATTTCCCAAAATGCCTTATTTTCTTTGTTTCTTTCATTTCAAAAATTGTTTGGGACATTCTGTGGTTTTCTGGTTCAATCTTTGATTGCATGATCTGAAATCCAAGTAGAAATTCAACTGTGTTAGAGCTATTCCAAGTGAAATGCACTCTATTCAACTATAAAAGAAAGGCGATTTATTTCAGCTAAATTTCCTTTCAGATGAGTTTTAAATTCGGTGCTGCACTAGATTCAACAAAGAATTTGCTTGAAGTGGCAAAAAACCTCGAATTGAATGTCATAGGTGTAAGGTAAAGGTGCTGTTTTTTTGTGTATAATCCTTGCTGGGATCGTTTGAGGTCCTTTTGAACATCTTTGATAATGGCCTTGAGACATCGTTAGCGATATCGTTAGGGACCTCTTTGGTGCATCCTTAGGGACACCGCGGATGCATTGCAGACATTCTTGAGATGTCTTTCAGGCACAAAGATGCATTTGTGGGACATCTTTGGCTGTATCGTTGGGAGCAAATTTTGGCACATTTTCAGGGACATAAATGAAGAAACAAGTTTTCTCAGCACCCTGTATTCTGTTTCAGTAATTTTTCTTGCCTCTCAACGATAACTCTGCTTTTTTCGTCAATATTGCTTCTCGTCAATTTATGTGTGTGCTGCTCTAACCCTTCACCAATTATTTCACCTTCATCTTGTTCTTTTCCTACGTTCGTCACGTATATGTACAGTACAGTATGTATGAATATATGTATGGCGATGTATGTATGGCGATGTATGTATGGCGATGTATGCATGGCGATGTATGTATTGCGATGTATGTATGGTCATGTAAGTATGGCGATGTATGTATGGCGATGTATATATGGCTATGTATGTATGGCGATGTATGTATGGCTATGTATGTATGGCTATGCATGTATGGCGATGTATGTATGGCGATGTATGTATGGCGATGTATGTATGGCGATGTATGTATGGCGATGTATGTATTGCGATGTATGTATGGTCATGTAAGTATGGCGATGTATGCATGGCGATGTATGTATTGCGATGTATGCATGGCGATGTATGTATTGCGATGTATGTATGGTCATGTAAGTATGGCGATGTATGTATGGCGATGTATATATGGCTATGTATGTATGGCGATGTATGTATGGCTATGTATGTATGGCTATGCATGTATGGCGATGTATGTATGGCGATGTATGTATGGCGATGTATGTATGGCGATGTATGCATGGCGATGTATGTATTGCGATGTATGTATGGTCATGTAAGTATGGCGATGTATGTATGGCGATGTATATATGGCTATGTATGTATGGCGATGTATGTATGGCGATGTATATATGGCTATGTATGTATGGCGATGTATGTATGGCTATGTAGGTATTTATGTATATATAATTCGCCACATTAATGTCATTAACACTTTATAAATGTTAAACAGGATAAAGTGCAATGATAGAAATTAAAAACGAAGGTAAAGGCCCCTAATTTCAATGGTAGGGATCGCATTAAAGGTCAAGCTGACCTCATTTCCAAAATGATCCCCTTGAGGTGCTTCTAGTCATGTGCATGGTAATCGGTGTCCCATCCATTTTACTAAAGGTATACAATAGCTGAATAAGTTGGTTTAGACTTTTATGTGGCATGACTGTTACACCCTTTCTCCATGCACAGCTATCACGTCGGATGTGGCTGTTCAGATCCAAAGATTTTTTACAACGCAGTGAAAGACGCCAGAGGAGTTTTTGATGAAGCGGTGAGTCTGATTAACTTGGTTGAGTTTGAGTTAATGCAGTCATTAATCAACATCTTGAGAACCGATCAAGAGCAAAGACTGCGTAGAATGCCTACTCGATTCTAAGCATAACAGAAACCAAAGACAGGTTTACCGTAGCAGTAAGTTTTAGATAACGATCTGTGTACTAGTTTATTCTAATCTCATGCCAACTGCCCAGCTTACTCGACTTCGACGCGTAGCAGTAACCAGAGGTAGGATTAGAAGTCTCTTATAGAAAATTATGTGGAAATTGCTTTCCTTGGCCGTTTTTGCTAATGCCATTTCTTAACGAGATCCATGCAAAATTCAAACAAAATTTTTCCATTGCCTGACCACCACACAATCAAATATTTTGGAGAATTTCCTCAATAATTCCTTAGTATTTTGACCCGAGCAGTAGAAGGTATAAGAACTAATAAGAGACTGCTAAGAGCAATAAAAGTGTTTGACAGTGGTCGGCTCTTCTTTGTTGAACGTTACACGCATTAATACTGTCAAAAAACTCTTCACTAACTTGATAAATTGTATCTCTTTAAAAGCCTATGTAACAATCATATTCTTTGAAAAGTTTTAATGCTAGAAATTCACCTCTATATTGTAAAGTTCAGAACCGAGAATTGACCCTTGGGGAACAGCAAGCATTAGTGCAGTCGTCTTGGATAATTTGTCATCGATTTGGACAAATTTCCACCTATCTGTTATTTATTGTTGTCGATTGCTCTTCTAGGATGCCTTGGGATTCAATTTCACTTTGTTAGATGTTGGCGGTGGCTTTCCAGGAACAGAACAGTTTAATGGGAAATTTTTTGAGGTATTTTTTTGGTTCATTGTATCTTTGCTGTATACGGAGTGGAGAGGCTGGAACCTTTGCTTTTCTTTTAATCGAACGGCTCTTTCTATGAATCTATAAGAAATTGCTGGGAAGCATTGCTAGAGAGCTCCTACGAAATTTTTTTCGCTCTCAACGTGCGACGTGCGACGTGTGATTGAATGTGTTAAGGTGGGTCGGTGGCAATGGGTTTGCACACTGATCCTATGGTCTCTAAAAATTTGCCAGTAATGCTATCGGCACCTCTTGCATAACTTTCGTTTCAATAAATGAGATTCCTTAGCTCTCCGCAATTCCAAGTATAGGATTCGCAAGGCGCCGTGTCTCAGGAAGAGGAAATACAGGAGAATGATCGACAAGCACAGCTTATCAGTGTATCAGTGTCCTAAGATCTAAATAACGACTCACAATCATAGGAATCTTGAAATAGCGTCGTTACATTGTAAGAAGGACTAGTTTACTGCTAGACTTGCCAAGGTTCTCATTGTTCTCAATTCTTCTTTCGGATGCAAGGTAGACAGCATAATAATAAAGGGTAACGATTTCAATTTAACGCTACAGCTTGAGTGCATCTACATCGATTGTTGCTTCATTCGCACTGCCTACGTCGCGAACTCTATCTCACAAATCACCATTCATCCCCAGAACATGCAATTTATGGAGCGTCTTGCCTTCTTCTTGCTTTCCTGAGTCCTAGAACTTGCCATCTTTCAAATCTAAGATCAATCAACTTGATCTGATCTCTCTCTCTCTTCTTAACTGCTCGCATTCTTCTTTCTTCCTTTGTTGGGGCTTTGCATAGGCCACCATAGCTTTTTCTCAACATAACTCACTATAAGAAAAAAAATTGATCGAGCGATTGGTATCAGGCCATGAGAAATGAAGCAGATGGCCTTCAAATCTTCCGCAAGAGGGCTCACACTGGGGCCATCGTAGCCGCAGTATATCAAGTGCTTGGCTTCACCCAGCAAGAAATGTGTACCAGGCATAAGGCTAAGGGTAAAGTACATGTAGGAATTAGCATTACTTTACAATTTTGTGGCTCAGGATAGAACACTTCTACGGAGGTGTTTCTTTTACCATCTTATCCAGTATAGAACTATACTTATATTTTCGATACCACCAGATTGCTGATCAGATAAACAGAGGACTGGAAGAATTTTTCCCTGCCTCGTCAGGCGTGAGGATTATTGCAGAACCAGGAGCGTTCTTTGCTGATTCCGTTTTTGCCTTGGTCTGCAAAGTAATAACGGTGAAAGAATCAACGAGGATCGTAGACGACAATGAGGGTAGAAAGAAGGAAAAGGTAGCCAGTTAATGCTGCGGCTTTCAATTAATGATGGTGTTGATGCTGCTTCATCCTGTATATATCTTGGCTTATGATTCACTTCCCATTCACCCTAACCATTTGACCTTTCATCAGGTCAGCTTAGGCCAGGTCAGGTCACTCCCGTTGCCGCAGCCGGCCGTTGGGGCATGTGACCACCGTTCGCCATCGTTCGCGATCCGCTGTCAGTCCACTGCACTCCACCACACTTTCCCGGTCCAGTTTCGGACCTCTCATCACGATCAATTATTCACCGGTGGAAAGCCAAGGTCACAGTAGGTCGATACGCATTCCGTCGGCATATGGGAGAAGATTCTCTCTTGTTGGCATCCGCATCAGCTTCCACCCGCCCATTTATGGTAAAACCCTAGTTCATGCATTGCCCAAATTTTTTCAGCTACAATCAGTCGTACAATTTGCTTCGTTTTGTTCCCTTCTGATGTCATTATCTACCATAATCCCACTTTGTAATGTCACATTGAAAAGCTGACACCTAAAACCCTAAATGGAAAGGGACATTTTCAACCATCGTTAAGGGAAAATTAAGAAATCCAAAGTAGACCCGCCCATACCCTGTGCTAAAAAGTTGAAATTTAAGTGATTCTTAAGCAGCAACCCAACAGTCAAAAGGAGCATAAATCTTATGCATAGATATTTAGGAAAGTCCTTCTTGTCATCTTGCGTTGAATCTCTTTGCCCTTCTGTTTAGGACAGGGGTGGGCAACTACAGCCCGCCGAATGCTCTTTAAGGGCCCGCCAAGAACTTGCATCAAGCAAAGCTACTCTCCCGTTATTCTCGTTTTCTAATCGCTTGATACCGAACAAACGTATTATCAACATGTAAAGCGTTACCATACTGAAGATGGATTATGTTTTCAAACGATCTCAGCATATTATTCCTTTCTATTGCGTAACAATCTAATTTTGAAACAGCCTTGGCAACATAGTGTGCGGCCCTTTAAATCTTAAAATTTGTGACTGCGGTCCTTGTGCTGAAAACGTTTGCCCGCGCCTGGTCTAAGGCATCCATTCAGGTTTCTGCTCCTGTTTAATTCGTTTTCTTGTTTGTCAGCTTTTCTTGATCACCGCTGGTGTGCATCATTTGTGTGTATGTTAATCTCTTGTAGTTCATCATTTGCCTTTGTTTGTGACAACACTTGCAAAATCATGACTGGAGACATTTATGGTGTCCTCAGGGAATAGATAGGTTAGAGTATTTTCACGCAGAAATAGCTGTACTGTACAATGTTAACACATGCAATGTATCTAAACACTTTTAACCTGGTGTATAGCTTTGATTTTTTTGTTCTGTTCTTCTCAATAGCTCTTCATGTACTATCATAACGAAAGCATGTTTGGTTCATTCAATGGAAGACCCAAAAGTTTGAGACATCCAGACGCAGAGGTTATCAAGGTTGCAATTTAATGCATTTCTATCTGTATACTTTTATATTTATAGATTGGTGGATTAAACGACTCATTGAATAATTAATTGATTGATTGGTCCTTTGATTGATTGGTTGATTGTGTGGCTGGTTGGTTGATCCATCCATGGATTGAAAGATTTGTAGTTGGAGCCTCGTCGCAGAGTTTGTCAGCTCTTAATCATATCAGACATGATATATACTACTTCCCCCTCAGCTAAACTTTCACTTAGAGTGAGGAGAGTCGCCAGCTCTCTGTAATTCCAGGCGCATGAATCACGAGGTGTGGTCACATCGAGAGGAAGGACCTGGACACTGCTTGATAAGCAAGAAGCTTCTCAGTGTCCAAATTTCTACCTATGACATCTCAGTAGAATCAAATGTAGAAAATTTGTACCATCTAGAAACATCATAAACTGTCACATCTAGAGGAGCTTTTACCCGGCCACATGTGTATGCTACCGTTTTAGATACGGTAGATTGATGCATTTTGATAACTTTTTCTAAATTACTCAGTTGCCAATCACCTTCCATTTCTAGGACATTGAAGATGGGACATTATTCCCCTCCAGATTATTTGGAATAACCTGTGCGCCTTGCGATTATCTTCATGAAATTTTCATGCTCCCAAAGGTTATTATTCTCAGATAATTTTTACATTTGTCAGTCAACCAGAAGTCTATCAAATTCACCCAATTTACCTCTTTATGGGGTAAAAAAGACAGACAGATAGATAGATACATACATGAATAGATAGATAGATCGATAGATAGATAGATAGATAGATAGATCGATAGATAGATAGATAGATAGATAGATAGATAGATAGATAGATAGATAGATAGATAGATAGATAGATAGATAGATAGATAGATAGATAGATAGATAGATGGATAGATAAATAGATAGATAGATATATGGATAGATAGATATATAAATAGATAGATAGATAGATAGATAGATGGATAGATAGATAGATAGATAGATAGATAGATAGATAGATAGATAGATTGATAGATAGATAGATAGATAGATAGATAGATAGATAGATAGATAGATAGATAGATTGATAGATAGATAGATAGATAGATAGATAGATAGATAGATAGATAGATAGATAGATAGATAGATAGATAGATAGATAGATAGATAGATAGATAGATAGATAGATAGATAGATAGATAGATAGATAGATAGATAGATAGATAGATAGATAGATAGATAGATAGATAGATAGATAGATAGATAGATAGATAGATTGATAGATAGATAGATAGATAGATAGATAGATAGATAGATAGATAGATAGATAGATAGATAGATAGATAGATAGATAGATAGATGGATAGATAAATAGATAGATAGATAGATAGATAGATAGATAGATAGATAGATAGATAGATAGATAGATAGATAGATAGATAGATAGATAGATAGATAGATAGATAGATAGATAGATAGATAGATAGATAGATAGATAGATAGATAGATAGATAGATAGATAGATAGATAGATAGATAGATAGATAGATAGATAGATAGATAGACTTATTGTTAAGGAGGATCGCTGAGTTCACTCTGTCTTGTAGCAGCTTTCGTCTAAATGAAAGTCTAAATGAACTGGAGACACTATACGTATTTAGAAAGCATGCCAGAACGGTGTGGTGGTATTTTTATACGGCAGCATTGATTAGTGTTTAAACCCTTCTTATCCCTTTCTTATTTACCTTTCAGCTTCAGTCTGGTGACTATTTGATGTACAGATATTTTGGCGCATATTCTCTAACAACTAGATCAAAGTTCAATGGTTTTGGGAAAGCGTCTGTTCACTACATTGCAACCGAATCATCTTACAATGACATCTTAAAGCGTTTGTCTGCGAATAAGTTAGATGAATGATTCAGTTTTTATCATCTAGTTGAACCCATGTCAGTTAACCATCTGCTTACGGTAGCCTTTTGTTTAGTCAAACTTGGTAATATCTATCTAAGAGATTCACTTAAGGCGTGCGATGAATCATAATTACAATTAGAATATCAAGATTGCGTCCTTTCTTTTACTTCTGTCGTACAAAAATTGAAAATACGAAAATTTGCATCATTCAGAAATGGGTGTTTGTTAGCCTCACTTTGGATAACATCATATGATCGGAAAACACAATCTCTGTCACACAATCGAGTCAATTTATAAATGGTAGCCATAACAAAATCATTCGCTTTCGTTGAGACTGCTTTGGTCAAAGTTTTTTTCACATAATGACATAAGAAAGATGCATAACGCTTTTGAATGCGTTCCGATTCTTGAAAGATTGCCTTTACAGATAGACAGCATTGCAACTGCTGGTGAGTTTTATCCAAAAAAATCATTTAAGTCTAATTTTGTCTCATTGCTTTGGCGCCCGGTATGCCCTGACTGCAAGTCTGAGATGCAAAGCTGGCAAAATTTTTGTCGAAACGTTTTACATGAAATCTTAGAATGCTAAAGTTACTTTGAAATGCTTTGATTTGTTTTAAGGGTCCTTTTCATTTTCCTCGTTGCATTTCATGAGAGAAAAGCTCAAGGGGATCTAACTCACTTATATAGGCCTGACGATTCAAGTTATGCGGTCTGACGATTCATACGACAACAGTGCTCCAATATACCTGTAACGAACTTTAGGGGATGCACCCTAGAGGGAGGATTTCACCTCTGAAGATAAATTACACTTTTTTGTAGGCTTAATGATTTTATACTTGATTTACAACTTCTAACATCGTGTAGACTCATTGAAACATGCTGATAGCTCATGTAAACACGAATACGGGGGGTCAGTAGATTCGATGTAAACCGTGCACTTTCATGTGGCAGAGGTGGGTTTGTAATCATGAGACACAACAAAGGCAGGGATCTCACAGCATCAATGTTAGGAGAAGTCTGAAATGATGTGGAAATAGAACCAATGATGCAGCCATTGACAGGGGAGCAGATGAGACAAAGAACTATGATTAAGGGAGATGAAGTCAGACGCAATGTTGACGCTAGAGGGTTCTGGAGGAGGAATCAGGTGGCATTCTGTGATATAGATGTGACTCAAGTTAACACTTCCTCATACTGCAACTCAACAACTGAACAGACTCTCAAGAAACAAGAAAATTGCGAAAAGAGATGCTACAATTAAAGAGTGATGGAGGTGAAAGGAGAGTCTTTTACCCCATTGATTTTTGGAATAAACGGCAGTATGGGCAAAAAGTGCAAACATTTCACATAACACTTGGCATGTAAATCAGCAGAGAAAAGAGATGAAAAGTATGCTAAGGTGATAAACTGGATAAAAACATGCATTTCATTTGCCATAATGAGAGCTATGCTGATTTGTGTGCGAGGCACGAGAAACAACAGGACAATTGCTGCACACTATCCAGACGGTTTTAATCTAGCTAATTTTAGCTCAAGAATATAATAATTGGCAGTTTTGTTTGTTTAATTTTTTATTTCATTTCATTTTACTTTTCTGTTTTTATTTTCTATTTAAATTGTTGGCAATAATATTAGGAATTTAAAAAGTGTTTCAATCGAAATTGTGTAATATATATGTGTCACTGTACCTGCTACAATTTTTCTCACAAGTACGTCATTCACTTTAATCAAGGTCTTGTCATTATGGCAATGATATTTATGATTGAACTAATTAAAAGACCAAGTCAGTTATATATCGATATATGCCTAACTATCTATGCATAAAGGTTTAAACACTAATCAATGCTGCCGTATAAAAATACCACCACACCGTTCTGGCATGCTTTCTAAATACATGTCTCCAGTTCATTTAGACTTTCATTTAGACGAAAGCTGCTACAAGACAGAGTGAGCTCAGCGATCCTCCTTAACAATAAGTCTATCTATCTATCTATCTATCTGCCTATCTGTCTACGCATAACTATCTATGCCCATCTATCTATGCCTAACTATCTATGCCTAACTATCTATGCCTATTTATCTATGCCTATCTATCTATGCCTATCTATCTATCCATACTGCATAGGGACCCAATTATGGGTATTAAGGACAAACTGGTACTTCCTTTGACAAAATGATCCAGTTCACATTATAGATATTAATGATAAATTGCTTGGTTTCAGACAAATACCTCTTGGTTGGCACTAATAAAGGTCATCTTCTTGTCTATGAAGTAAGCGAAAATGGTAGGTTTTGGACAATCTCCTTTTGTCCATTGAAAATTGTTATTATTCAAAGCCACATGAACAGACTGATAATGTTTTCAATGCAACTTATACAATTTTCCTTTTGAAGGCTGGGGGAAAGAAAGTGTGCTATGGAAGGGATCTTGCCACCCTACCTGCTGATGCCATTGTTCAGTATGGTACCTTCCCACCTAAGTGATTATATCAAGTATGAAAGTCAACTTGAGAGAGTTTTGAAGTGAGCTTTAAAACTTGATGGTCATTTCTCTTATTAGGGCCACAGAGGTTTGATCCAGAACTACAGAGATCCAACAAGGCTTTTGCAAGGAAGCCAATCACCCAGGTAGCAAACCAGTCTCTGTAAATTGATCGCCAGATTAGATTACTTTCAGGATAAAGAATTGGCTGCGTGTTAGAAGTTCTAAAATTAGCGGCATCTTCAAGAATCTGCAATCATAAAAATGCCTCTAAAATGCAGTTTCATGATTTTCCTTGTGTTTATTAGATTGTAAAGAGTTTTTTATTGTGAAAATGTTGTATCATGTGCAAGCAAAAATTGAGAAAGGTGTACCACTGAAATATGAGCTTACTATTTTTACTAAGAAGGTAATCAGAACTTTGAAACCACTGCTTACTGAAATATGCATTTCACCTTCCAGATGTATGTAGTCAAAGAATTGGACCTATTGATAAGTTTATCAGGTAAAAACGAGGAATTTTACAGAGTTTGGCAAACCTGCTGAGAAATGTTACACTCTATTGTGAATTTTGAGGAACGATTCATCCATTCCTTCAATAACATTTTGAGTGCTTCTAGGTATATTTGACAAAAGTTGCAACAGTTTAAGTATTCAGAATATTATATTATTCCTCTTTTGATTCTGTACTTATGTCAAAGATATGCTATATATTGGATATGTCTGTAGGTTAATATGACCAAATGTTTTCATTATAGTTTGGATAGACTAATATACTGTATAAAGCTCTTATCAGAGAAATGTTGACCTAATGTAGTGGCTAGGCATACAGATTAATTATGCCAGGCATACAGATTCGTTATGCCAGGCTTGCTATGGTTAACATTGACAATACATGAGGAGAGGTATCAGGATGGGCTAAGTGCAGGCAATTAACTGCTAATCCGTAATTATCCAGCTTGGTCAAGTAAAGACAAAGCTTTCAACCTTGCCAAACCTGAAATAATACATTATCTGCTCAACAAATTAACATTTTTTTTGTCTGCTTTTTGTTACAAGGACAGCTGTCTGGTCAGTTCCAGCACATCACATTTTTAGTACCTATCTAATATTATCTAGGTTGATTATGTTTGTGAATGACCTTATGACCTTTCAAAGCACTTTTTGTGTAATAGATTATTCTACAATGTTAATGGTATTTATTTCTTGCAGACGGTCTTGTCAGTGTTCATGATTATACTTCATTTGAACCGAAATCGCAACTGCTCAAATCGAGAGGGGCATCTCATTTTGCAATAGATCTCAAAGTAAGAGCACTTTGAGTCTGCAATGAAAAATGCATCCAAAGATAATGTTTTTGTTGACACATTTTTGTTGTTTTTATTTATATTTGCATCATATAAAGTATATAATGAAAGAATGAGGTTTTTGAAACAAAATTATTGGTATCATCATTATTTCTTTAGTGAGTTATGTTGAGGAAAGGCCATGATGGCCTACACAAAGCCCCAACAAAGGGAGAAAGAAGAAAGTGAACAGCTAAGAGGAGAGAGGGATCAGATCAAGTTTATTGATCTTAGATTTGAAAGATGGCAAGTTGCACGATTGAGGGAGTTATGTTGAGGAAAGGCCATGGTGGCCTATAAAAAGCCCGAACAAAGGAAGAAAGAAGAAAGTGAAAGGCTAAGAGGAGAGAGAGATCAGATTAAGTTTATTTATCTTAGATTTGGAAGATGGCAAGTTGTAGGATTGAATGAGTCATGTTGAGGAAAAGCCATGGTGGCCTACACAAAGCCCAAACAAAGGAAGAAAGAAAGGAGAAGAAGAAGAGAGAGGTCAGATCAAGTTTACTGTCAATGTAGGGACCACTTTGTGTAATCTTTTGGGCAGTCTTTTGCAGTCATTCCCTTTCATGGAATTTGAATTTATTCATGGCAATTATTTTGATTGCTATTTGCATTTATTTTTGTAGAAAAACACTCATACCGATGGTAAGTTGGAGTCATTTGTTCAATCCTTTGGTCATCTTCTTGGAGCTTGCTCCTCTGCATTGCTTATATGCGTATAAGTCATTTCTATTTATCACAATAAGTTTGCTTCTGCTGCTTTTATTCTTTTGTGAGTTATGTTAAGGAAAGGCCACGGTGGGCTATGCAAAGCCCCAGCAAAGGAAGAAAGAAAAAAGCGAAAGGCTAAGAGGAGAGAGAGATCAGATCAAGTTTATTGATCTTAGATTTGAAAGAGGGCAAGTTGTAAGATTCCGGAAAGCAAGAAGAAGGCAAGTCGCTCCATGAATTGCATGTTCTTGGGATGAGTGATGATTTGTGGGATAGGTTTCGTAGAGTAGGCAGAGAAATTTGGAAAGGGTGTGCTTACTAGAAAGTTTCTGACTGTATTGCTTCTTTGTTTATATTGTTTTTCCTGATTGATAGATGTCCCCAATCCTTAGTATTTCATCTCAAATTCCGTTCCACATTTATAGAATCTAGACAGTCAGAAACGATAATTTCAGGAGCACTGTAAACATTGCTCCCAATTGAAGAGTGAGCTCTGCATATCCCTACTAGTAGTTCCTTTGGGGCATCTTGCTCACAACCCATCCCTAGGGAAAAGTTCCGCTGGTTGACCCAAGCAAAGATAGGTCACCAGGCAATTTAAGGATGGCAGAGTTTCAACAGCAACTGGATGCTCTGAGTAGAGTGAAGTAGCATAAATTCATTGAAGCAGTCTGCACTTTTAGTTGATATAAGGCTGAATTTATTCCATTCTGTAGCCATGCAGTTATATGTCTCAAAGTCTGCATCTTCTAGATGGATTTGTTTGACAAGCACTCTCTTTTGCCAGGGCTCCCATATGATCTTCGACTTTGCATCATAGTCAAGAGAAAGTTGATGGTAAGTTTTAGGTAAATTTCTGTTTCTATATTTGCTGGTTCATTTATTTCATTTTTGGAATCATTAAAAGATATTTTGTAGGTTGCAGACGTGTGCATTCACATCATCTCCGGCATGGGGGCTGCCCTAATCTTTAGCCAGATGTCCTTTGTGCCACCAATCTTCCTGCTTGTTTGGCTTTTTAACCAACAACGGGAATAATCTTCATGCATAGCTCAAATTTTTTCCTCAACCTGTGCACCATCTTGTTAGACGTTTCATATTTTGATGGATTTTACTGAACTTTTAGTTATATCATTGGAGAAATGGTGAATTCCAAGAACTGTTTCCAGATCTTGGGCTAGTTGAGACTCCAAAGTCAGTTGCCTGGTGTGGCAATTTCGTCTGCTGCGGTGGCAAAAGAGATTACTATCTCCTCAAGGTAACCATTATGAATTTTGAAAATATTCTTCTCTCAATCCTTTATGAGGGAGGGATATTTTAATCACCTCTTCCTTCCTCCTTCCTTGCTCAAACTTCCTTTCTTCTTGGCCCATTTGCTTGGGAAATTTACGTACACTTCCTACCGTTTTTTACATATGAATCAATTTTTTTATTCCACTGTTAAGTTTCTATCAGCATTTTCACTTCTTTGCATAGGTATTTAATACCTCATTAGTTTTTATCTTAATGTGGCACAGTTTTTAGGTGAATTTTGTTTTCATGAATCGAAGTTATTAGGAACACAAACTAGTGTCTGTCTCGTTTTAAAACTTCAAGCTAGAACTGACAACTGTTAGTGAGTTTGTATGTTCAATAAACTTGCCAAACCATTCTGCATTCTTTGTGATTTTCCATCGATTTTTAATCAGTGGTGATTCAAATGCACTCGAAGTGCATCATGTAAAGTACCCTGTGGCTAAGATACTTGATCAGTGAAAAACATGTTCGTGGTATGGTGTAAGTCCCACCGAAGGTAGAAGGTTTAAAGTTCAGTAACTTCTGGGGTAAGATTTTGGGGCCCTGAGAAGATATACTTGCCAAATGGCTGTTTAGTTTTCCTCACGACACCTCATGATTCATAGGTCATGAATTACAGAGAACTAGCGACTTCGATCGCTCCTTGTAAAGCTAAGCTCAAACTTTGCCTTAAACTGCCAACCATTTGGCCAGGAGGAAGACAATGTATCAACTGAACAATCTCAACTCTCGTTTCCAACTTCATCTGTTAGAAGAGTCCCTTTTTTATAGCTAAACCCTCTCCTTGGCTTCACTTTGCGTTTCTTGTGATTTCTACGTAGCATCTCAAGATAAATTTTTCGATGCAGCACCGTTTTGCTTATCGATCTGCGTCCAGATTCTTCCTCTAGATGTGACCACGCCTCGTGACTCCTAGGCTTGGAATTACAGGGAGCTGCCGGCTTTCCTCACTCTAAGTGAAAGTTTAGTGGAAGCTGGATTCGAACCCCTGACCATAGGATCAATGGGAAAGAGCCTATCCCGATCATAGGGGTGTAATATGACAGTATATTGATTTCAACAGCATGGTTAACTTCTAGGCTGAAAGTGGAGATATGATCGAATTGTTCCCTGTTGGCAAGCAAGCCGAACCATTCATCCGAACACTGAAATCAGGTGAATTGGCTGTGAATACGGACGAAATGACTGTTTTTCTCAGTGCTGACAAAAACGGAAGAACAAGCCAAAGGCATGCTGTTACGTGGTCTGACATACCTATTGATATAGGTAAAGTTTCTTATCCATAGTTCCCTCACGAGCAGAAATAGCAATTCCACTTAATTATGAATATCAATGCGAGGAGTCGACGAAAGTTATGTTTTCAATCGTAATGAAATGAATAAATAAAGTCGAATGTTCATACTGGATGAAACACTTCAGCTTTAGATTAGCTGTTATCAAGGTTTCTCCAGTGCTTGTGCCCTCAGAATTACTTCTGAGTACGCATTTACCGACCTCGAAAGGATGGACAGCTGAGTTGACTGCTACTTGTGGTTAATAGTTCCAACGACGGGAGTCGAACCCACGCGAGTAGACCTCGCATGATTCGAAGCACTGCGCCGTAACCACTCGGCCACACCACTTTGTATAGTTTTCCATATGTGCATTTTCGAATCGTTTTATCGACGAAAAGCATGCTGCTTTGAAAAGACCCTCATTTTCGCTTCTTATCTTCCTTGAATTTTTTTTGTAGTCTATTTGAATTCTCTGTAATAATTTCTTCTTTTTTGTGTTTTTCTAATTGTTCGAAATTTCCTCCGTAGAATTCAACTCGCCTTACATCATTGGCGTTCTTCCAAAGTGCATCGAAATTTGGTCCTACGACCCGAAAGTGTTCATTCAGAAGATAAGCCTTCCTTCTGCCAAATTACGAGCGATTGTTCAGCACCAGAACTGCTACGTCAGCTCTCAGAACCACGTGTGGCGGCTCGTTCCAGTCCCTGTCAATCAACAAATTCAGCAGCTTACAGAGGATAAACAGTTTGAAGTCGCACTCAGTCTAACGGTATTTCCCTCTCTGAATACCCCCATTTTTATTTGATGCTGGAAACTCATTCTCATGAATAACTTTTACAGTTAGACAAGGAAAATAGAATGTAAATAGTTGCAGTATAAAAGATTATCTGTGACTACAACTCTCCAAAGGGGCATGGTAGTCAAGCCTTATCGCCCTCAACAATGCTACTTCTTCAATATGTTAAAAATTCTGGACTAGTCCAGCCTTAGTCCTTTTTACAAAATATGCGTTATATTGACTTTATGCAGTTGTTTATAATAATTACGATATTAATAAAAGTGATAATGTACATGTTATACAGGATAACCTTTTTAGTACAATAAAGTGCTGTTATAAGCGAAGGCCCTGTCAAAAATTGAATTTTCATAAAAAGTAATTCTGATACAATACATAACCAATCGATGCAGATTTAAAGGGAAAGAACATTTAAGATGGTATTAGATGCTGCACTTTGCGCGTCCGAGTTGAGTCGTTTGATCATTAAGTCCGCCTTCTCTCACGTGAAACTTCGATAAGAATCAAATCACCACGCGCGATGTATCAAAACCGCGAGAAGATTTCAAAGGAAACTTACGCTAATTTGACTCTATTCTAATTTCAAATTTATGACGAAATCGTTTAATTTTAAAAGCAACAAACTAGATGAAAGTTAAACGAGCTCGTAATTTTTCAATTCGTTTATTGCATCGAATGAAGCTAGATTATTCCAAGCGAAAACATGAATAAATGAAAAGCAGTTTTAACGAGAAGAGCAACCGAATGAATTTATGAATCAAGTATGAACGAAAGAATGCCCAGACTAGTCAATGAACTAATCAAAATATTCAAATCTTAAAGCTCTTGACAGTATGTTTATACCTCTATAGAAACTAATGGATGCCCCAGATGTAGAGAAGAAGAAAAAAGTCACTCAAATAAAGAACCTTCATGCGTTCGATATGATTTGCAGGAAGAAAAAGTTCGAAGAAGCATTAAGGCTTTTCACAGAACTGGATACGGGTAAGTTTTGATGATGTAGTCAACTCTGTCTTAGTCGAATTCGTGTAGTTCAAAGTTTTGCTAATTCGAACAAAATTTTCGGGTTCCTTGAAAATCCTGAAACAGAAACCCTGTATAACTGGAATCTCTGTAATTCGAACTTTTTGTAATTCGAACAGTTTTACGATCCCCAGAGAGTTCAAATTGGACAGAGTTGATTGTACAAACTGGAAGTGGCATAGAGTGATTTCTCCTTAATGAAGAAAGGTTGCGGTCGGGTATATCTGTGTAGGGACGATAGGGGACTGGAACGATCATAGGATTTGAATGACCAATAGAGCTTTCCAATCAAATCTAAAAACTCTAGGCTGGAAAAGCTCTTTTGGAGACACGAAATTCAAAAGCTGATAGGGTGATAATTTCAACAGATAGCATTGGGGGTTAATACCATGACTTGTCACACAAGGTCAATGTGAAAAGGTCTAGTTGATGCCTATTTTGACATGAATTCATACCACTATCGATACCCTCCTCCATGATACCTACTAGCAATGTATTTTGATGCCTAGCCAATACTTGAGAAATGCCACTTTGCTGATTTGATTCTCTCTTGACACTTGGCATTGTAAAATCTTCATTACCACTGCTTTATCAAGCATTCAGTGCCTCTCTAAAAGATCTTCGGAACAATTCAGGATCACGTGTGAGAACATATCACGTCTACTTAAGTTCTGGATCGACTTTGCAGAGACCAGTGGTTGAAAGTCACCTTAGCTCTCTGTAATTTCAGACCTACGAATCACGAGGAGTAATCACAACGAGAGGAAGAACCTGGACACTGCTCGATAAGCCTTTGCCTTCCCAATGTCCTAAAATTTCGCTCATGATTTATGAATCAAACAAATCTTGAAATGACGTCGCATTATGAGAATAGGCCAGGACACTGCTGAATAATCATGGCTTCTCGGTGTCCTGCAGACTACTTTATGATTCATGAATCACAAGATTCTTGATACAACGTGACTTTTTGAGAAAGTACCAGGGGTCTGCTTATTAAGCATAGCTTTTTTCAGTGTCCTAAAATCTACTTTATGATTCATGAATCATAGGAGTCATGACATGATGTTATGTTATGAGGAAGCACAAAGAAACTGCTCGATAAGCAAAGCTTCTCTATGTTCTTAAGTCTTTTCATGACTCGTGAGTCTCAGGAAGCTTATGATGACCTCAAATTATGAGAAAAGACCAGGACACTGCTTGGTAAGCGTAGCTTCTCAGTGTATTCAAGTCTACTTTCGAATGCTTGGTAGAAATTATAGATATATCACAAGGTATCATCCTGTTGAGCGGAAAAGGCAAAGCACTGATCCGTAAGTGAATCTTGCAGCTTTGAATTGCGATAAATTTGTCTTTAAACTGTGTTTTGATTGATTGACAGATCCGCGCTACGTGATTGGTGTGTTCCCCAATCTTCTCCCTGAAGATTACCGGAAGACGTTTGATTATCCTTATCCTTTGCCTGAATTCAACGATGGGGATTTACAGCAGGGTATGCACCATTTGACTGGATATTTAGCGAAGGTGAGACTGTGTTTGTTTACAAGATATTGCTCAATAAGTTTCATCATCTATATACTCTCTCTATTGATGATAATAATGATCACAATGATGAGGAATAATTGCGAATATTTTAACTAGGTAAATACCTGCAAGATCTGTCTAGTTCAGGGGTGTCCAAACTTTTTATAAAGGGGGCCAGATTTTACCTGGCAAAATTCGTAGGGGCCAACCTTGGCTGAATTTTTTTACATAGAGCAACAATATATTCAAGAAAATTTAATAAGTCATTTTGTGCTTCACAATTGATTTTTATTTCAATCTTTTTATTTATATACTCTATGACAGAGGCTGCGGTCCGGATGAAATTTGACCAAGGGCCTGACTTTTGACTCAATCTGGTCTAGATGAATGCGTGTATAGAGTGTGTGTTTAGGATGAATTATAGAAGAGAAACTAGACATCACCTGCCTAGTTCTGCGATTTATATAAGCAGTGTATGAAGATGCACTCATGAGTTTTGACGTTGAAAATATCAAGGAATCTCAGCTAAAGTTTTTCTTTGAAAAATAGCCAAATCAGTCGTTGATATTTCCCGAGCGTTCCACGTCAACTTATTTTCATTTCTCTTCCTCTAAAAAATTTCTGACTTGCAAGGCCGAAATCTTTGCATTTCATGTGCATCAATCAAAGTATTACGCTTCGCCTTTCTTGATGTGGTTGATAACGAGCGAGCAGTGACGTCAAACTAGCAACTTCTTGCAGCTTTTGAATCCAGGCTCACCATATTATCATTGCTGCTTAGGTATAGATTCACCGTGTCCTCCTCCGTAGCTTACACATAGTTTAGTTTACACATAATTTTTCAACACTGCATAGCATAATGAGAGCATAATTATGTCACACCATAGACCTTTTCAGTCGAAACTCATCAGAGTATGAACTGTTTGATAATGACCAAGAAGGACTGTTAGGCGTACGACTAGACTTACATTGTCAACCGTTTGAAAGGTGGTGTAATGCGTAATTTTTGATCCAAACAGATAACCAAATATCTTCCAACAGTCGGTCATTTCCTCCTTCTTCTAAATCCCTACGTGGGTATAAGTTTCATGGTCTTATTTCGGCCATCATCCGACATTTCATAATCTGGTGAGTTTCAGACAAACCTACCTTCAGTGTGTGACGCAATGATGCTTCTACTCTTTCGCGCAATATCGAAGTTCGCTCACGAAGAAACTTGTTCACGGAAACGGGAACAAGAGACTTGAACTCTTTGTTTCTCTCGGTTTTCATCTACAGTCAACTCTATCTAATTCAAACTCTTGTAATTTGAAATTTTTCTAGTTCGAACAAAATCTCGAAACAAATAACCTCTACTATTCGAATCTCTGTAATTCGAATTTTTTATTTTTCGAACGTTTTTACGATCCCAAGGGAGGCTCAATAAGACAGGGCTGACTGTATTTATAGCTCCACGGTATTATAAAGGTCACGCTAGTGTTCAGCCATGCTTTCTAGAATTCCCCTCAGTCAGGAGGCCTGGGCACGACAGGGAGTAGGACTATTATGTCATGTGCAAATTTTTCCCAGTTTTGCATAACAATTTGAACTTTCTTAGATCCGCAACAGACACATGGCTGCAAAAGGAGACGAAAGTAAGCATGCTAATCACTTTTCATTTCGAATCGGACTTGAAAGATCGCTTTACCGCAAATCGCCCCGAAACGCCTTGAATCACCTCTGCTTGTGATTGACTATAACTCCACAGGAAGGATAACATTGATCACATGATCATAAAGCTTCAACTAATAACTTCATCTTTAAGAAAGAAAACAAGAAACAACAGTGTAGTTTGAATAGAACTGATACAATATTTGAATTTGTCTTCCCGTCAACAGCAGCCAAACCATGATGATGATTGATGATGATGGTGATGATAATGATAATGATAATGATAATGATAATGATAATGATGATAGTGATGATGATGATGATGATAATGAAGATGATGATGATAGTGATAGTGATGATGATAACGATGATGATGATGATGATGATGATAATAATTTAAGAAAGAAGTCATTTGGTCCAGTTTCCCGTTCAAGACCCTTATTCAATTAGCACCCAAAGGTAGATTTAGGGCCACTGAGGAACTTTGCTTATCGGGCAGTGTTCTTGTCCTTGCTCTCGATGCGACCACGCCTCGCGATTCATACGCATTGAATTACAAAGAGCTAGCGAATCTTAACTACCGACGATTGTTTTTGCAATCGAGCAAAGGAACGACCTATACACACCAATATCTTTTCTATGACCGTAAAACTTTGGGAAAGACTCGCATGCTATTCTTTGGTTAAAAATCCTTTCATTTGCAGGTCAAGCTAGTGCCAACAAAATGTTGGCTCAAGTAGTGGATACATCATTGCTAAAATGTTATTTGCAAACGAACGAGGCCATGATTGCTCCTTTGCTGCGACTTGACAATAACTGTCATGTGGAGGAATGCGAGCGAGTTTTGAAGAAGGCAAAGAAGTACAACGAATTGGTTTCCCTCTACCAGAACAAAGGAATACACGAGAAAGGTAAAGAAAAGTTTCTTTCACTGAAAGCTTGTTGATTTGCCGTACGACAGCCTCTCCATCGCGCCTTTTTCTAAGTCAGTTGTAAAAATGACTGCGAAATCTACGGGAGACTATTTAGTGCAAAGTAAAACGAATTCTTCAACGGTCTGCTTTTCTCAGTTCTTTTCCTGGCAAGTAGGCAAGCCTCCATGTGTGTTGTTTTTAGGGCACTGTTAGGCGCCATGATGAAACGCCCTTCACATTGCACCAGCATGGGCGAGAAGTTGGACTCCAGCGTTGCCCAAGCTGCAGGAGCCACTCTTGAGCGTCACTGGTGGGATGCAAGGAAAGACGGGGGCAATACATTGGCACCAGTGGTGACTGCAGGGGATGTCCGTTGGCTCTCTGGGAGCTCATCCACCCTTTGGCAGGTTTTGTTTTTAGTCCTACTGGATGTCCCCACGCCCCCTCACAAGGCCGAGGTCGAGTAGGGGAGTCGGCTTAGTCGCCAACGACTCGACTGTGAAATGGCTTGCGCTGGACTACATGGTACCAGTGGAAGCAAGAGACTCAGCTGACGATAAATAAGTCAGTTATGATAATGATAATGATGGTTTTTCAAGCTTCATTTTGGCGATATTTTCTCACATAAAATTGCAAGGCTCTCTAAATAGGTAGCTTATAGTCGGAATAGTGAAAGAACGAAACGCTCAAGCAATAGTGAAAGGAGAGAGAACAAGCGCAAGATACGAATGAAACTTCTTATTAGTGCCGCGAGATCGGGATCGTCGCAGGCCTTATTTCTACCGCAGAAAGGGTAACAAGTCCTTGTGGCAATCGTCATTACCTTTTTGCCTGCGCAGTGCCTGCTTTTTGGTCGAACTCCAAGTCTTTAAGCACTTCCAAGAAATCCACAGAGGAGCTGTCAAAGACACCGAGCGTGCTCGCAACGGCATTAACGAGTTTAACCTTTTTACTTTCAGACTTCAAACTTATTACTAGGTCTTCATATTTTTGTTTCTTTCGCTTTGCAATGCTCCCGAGATTTGTCTCCAAACTTATCGTTGATTCAATGGCATATAGAAAGTCACATTTCAATACTAATAATGGCAATAATAGTGATAATAATAGTAGTAGTAATAATGGAAACCTTACTTCAAATTAGTTAGCCGGGCTTAGGGTTTATAAAAATTTATGGGAAAATGAAAGGAAAAAATTAACGTGGGAATATGAAAATGATTAAATCTATTTAAATGACCATGTCTGATAAGTAAGAAAGTCTGGATTGCTTCAATTTTTGTTTCTGCTGCAAATGATGCAGTGAATGGTGCAAATAGCTTTAGTGGAAAATTTGGAGATGAGGAAGCGTCTCTGTTGTCGGTCGATGGAGAGGGAATCGCAAAATGTCGAAGAATTTATTGTAGGGGTTCCTGAAGATGTCAAAAGCTATGATGGATCATAACTATAATTATGATAATTATGATGAGAATAATCTTTCAAATGAGAACAGGCTAATTTTTTCAGTGTATAAAATGTGCTATTATAAATCAAGGAATTGCATTTTTCAAGACAAGAAGTCGAGATTTACAAAAACAGAAGATACCAATTATCAAGAACAAGATAAGAGCAGAAGGTTGCCCAAAATCCAACTCATCCTAAGGCCATCTATATTCAAAAGTGGGCAATGGTAGCTTTAGAAATTTTGACTGGTCTGATTTTTTTTCTCTTCATTTCTTTAACAAAGAACAACATAATTGAGCAATTGTTTCGCTGAAATCAGTTGTTGATCTATAAAACATTTATATACACAGATTGCATATATGTGCCAGATGTTCAATGCGGTGTTGAAGTCGTGAAAATCTTGCCCTCTACATTCTTAAGACATTTCTATGATGTGCCGACTCAATAAGGAACTGCAAATGTCCTTTGGGACTAACACTGAAGCCAACATTCGTTCCCAGCGAGACAGCTATGCCATTGAAGAGATCTGTAATGATCGGCGCTATTAAGGATCAGTTCTTATCCAAGACTTAAAAAGTCCAACAGTATCGTCTCTTTCGTTCTAAATAGGGTCCCACAGAATGTCCTAAGACAAGTCTTAAAACTGTCCCTGATAAATTGAAACAATCTATTTGTGATTTAGTTCCCTTTTTTTCATACTTCTCTTTTTATTTTCATTAACTATGAATACTCTTTCTCGCTTTTCATGTTTTGCTTAATATTGCAGTTAAGTTTATCCTCGGTTATTCAACATTGTGATTTAGTAAGTTCTTACCATTCTATATCATTTTGAATTGATATTCTCAAGTGGAAGGCCCCTTGTAAATCAGCTGCGGCTGAAGGGCTACCCTCATTAACTGAATCAAGTGAACGAGAAAAAGGCGCGCCATTGACATGATTCTTTCAATCAATTCGCAAAGCCGATGGATCGTGTTTTTGTGAGCCGGTTTTAGATGTCACTGGCTTGTGAATTACAAATTTTTGGTTTTCCGAACAGTATTACATCCAATTTAATATTGTCAATCGCCATTGAAATTTATGATGGTTAAAGAACTTGCAATGAACTTTGAATTTTCAGCATATATGTACTAATCTAGTTTCTGTCAGCTTTATTCACATCTTGAGACATAACGTTGGTTGGAAGTGTTTCTATATCATCAATGCTTTGTTTCATTTTAGCGTTGGATTTACTTTTGAGATTGGCGGATAAGCCTGCGGGAAATTTAAAAGGTCATGAAAAGACGGTTGAATACCTGCAGAAATTAGGTATTGCTTTTCCTTTCCATTCAAATTCTCAAGAAGACGAAACTGAGCTATTTTCAAGTATCGATTTGGATCAAGCCAGAAAGACCATCACAAACAATGATTGCGTAGAATTTATGAATTAAATAGAGCAAAGCTGAGTCTCCTTTTCGAAACGATCTTCGGGGAGCTCCTTGTGAGAGAAGTACCAGCCCAAGCCCCAGGGCATTGTAAGGTAGGGTGGCTAGTTCTGCTTCTCGCTGCATGTCACCCCCAGCTTTGCATCAGGTAGTCATTGAATACTGGGTTGAACTGGGTGGACAGAAAATGGGCAAAGAGAAACGTGAAGGGGGGACATCGTGCTCGGGGTATTCCGTGCAATGCACTTCAGCCACCGAACCCCCTACCATGAATATCAATCGGCAATGACTCATGGGAAGAGACAATAATTTTTTACTGTACTCCACCTACAAGCATCCGATGGGAGCTTGTTAGAATTTTACCAAGATTAATTAGAAACTTTCTGCCATGCGCGGTTTCTTATGTTTGATAGGGAAATTATTAATTGCTGTTTCCTATGTTTTTATGATATATTTTGTGAGTTGTCTTCTTTAGCCTTGTGAAATTCATGGTTCCATATTGTGATATTTCATAGAGTATAATATCTTGATAGACGCTCATTTATAATAGCTATTTCATTTGAAGTTTCCATCAAGTTTAGATATTCATTTAATGAAATAAAGAACAGGAGTAATGTGGTCGTGGGGATAATTTTTCTCGTCTAAGATAATAAATGAGTGTTAGTTAAGATAGAACTCGCATGTTCGTCAGGCATTTTCCATCCAGTTAAAATGTTCAGTTAGTAGAAATGGAATGAAGAGAAAATAATAGCCAAAGGTTAAAGAGTACTGTAGATTATTAGGGCTGATGTCTTCGTTTTCATCTAGATTACATCACCCGCTTGGAACGATAAACATGCGGAGTTTCTTAGAATTCACTTTGATTTCCTGGTAGGATGTTCTTTTGTCGTTCAATTGATGTCACTTGATCTTCATTTGCTGCCATTTTGATTATCCTTTTTTGTAAACGGTTTCTTTTGTGTTTAGGCCCTAAGCATCTGGAGTTGATTTTTGATTACTCTGCTGGCATTCTGAAGAAGGAACCAGAAGATGGACTGAAGGTTTTTCTTTTTTACCCTTGATTTTGTTGTTTGAAAACATACAACAATGAGTCGTTCAGAGTTGCCTAATTTCATCATGAGCTGAGAATCGAAGGAGCCTATTCTCTTTTCATTCGCACCAGACTCGGGAATTCTGTTTGACCTGATGAAATGCCACACCTTTCATTAGCTTCCTGAAGGTTTATCGCACGCCTGAGATTGTCTGAACTGTGCAACGTATACAGTTTGTTCGGAGGGTGGTATCGAGCCTTGATGCTTGAGAAACAACTGAGGAGGAACCTCCGAACAACTGAGCTGCTGGCCAATAAAAAGTGGCACGTGACTTGCGAAATCCAAACGAAGCATTTTTTGCAAAACTCTCGTTGCAGCAAGGACCTTCTCTTTGTTCGCTTATTCCCCTTGTGTACGAGCAATCTAGGTTGGGGATCATTGTGGAACAATGACTGTATGAGTAGTCCCCAATTCTGCACAGAGGTTTAAGAAGTCAGACACTGGTGCCTACTTCTTAACTGAAATGATGGAGAAAGAAGCCTGAATTGTTACTGTCTCGATGTCATAAACATTTATCTATCTCTCTCTGATCTCATTTTTGCCTTGATCGAAATTTTTCATACAATCGGACGATACATTTTTCCGGCTTGCTTTGACTCTCGAAAGGTTTTCCATGCTTTTTTTCGTCTTGCCTTTTTGTCGTCACTTTTTCTCTAAAACTTTAATTATTTCTCTAGGATTTGATATCAAATCGAAATATTTGATTCACCTACAAAGTCTTTCTTTCTTTGTCTGTTCAGATTTTCATCGAAGATTTGCCAGAAATCGAAGCCCTGCCACGTGAGAAAGTTCTACGTCATTTAGAGACGCACGCTCCGCAGCTTATAGTCGAGTATTTGGTACGCACAACTTTGACATAGAGGACGCTTATTAAATTGTTTAATGCGCATGCGTTCTTTGTTGAAAGGCATGGGCTCGAGCCCATGTTCAGCTAAGTTTCTCGTGGTGTTTCACTGTCTGCATGAACTTCATAGAGAATTCTACTTCCAGTTTGGCAGCAATCAGAGACAGTTTTCAAGGGAAGTCGATATTTAGAAGCCCTCCCCCCCCCTGTCTGTTTCACTAATGCTATCAATCGTACGTACTGGATTTTGAGCTCAGCAAAAACCAGAAAAATGACGTAAATTTTTTCTGGTAAAATAGATTGCTACGAGGTGATTTCCAGTTTTCTTCCTCGTCAATTCTTTTTTTTTATACGGACCATTCAGGATTCGAACTCACACCCCTAGACTTGACGCTCTTAATGATAAATTGATACTGGACGAAAATATTCTGATTAATGTTTGCTGATTCGAGCATTTTTCACTGATTTAAGGCAGATTTATGGATTTTTTCACAATGGTTCATGGAAAGGAGTTGCATTGCGGACACTGAGTTGCGTTGCGTTCCTTGAATTGCGTTGCGTTCACTGAATTGCGTTGCATTCACTGAGCTGCGTTTATTTTATTCGGTTTCCTAGGAGCATATCATAACAGACTGGAAGGAGAACAACGCCGACTTTCATAATCGTCTTGTGATATGTTACAAAGAGAAAGTTTTGTCACTGTACAGGGATTTCATAGCATCACGAAAAGCAGGTTTCCCAATAATTCAGTCCATTTTGATCCTTTTATAGCAGAAAAATCATACTGATTTGTTTCCAAGTATGGAAATGAGGATAGCTGTTAACCACTTACTATGGTGTCACGATTTAGTCTCTTATATGTATCTCAACAGTAAAAGCATATATTTTTCAAGGGTCTTCCTTGTTGTTACCATTATTATTATTATTATTATTATTATTATTATTTTCGCACTGTTTTCGGGATTCTTCTTATTAAATCTTTTTTTTATTCGTCATTTTATTATTTTATTCATTCATTCATTTTTATACTAGAAATGCCTGTAATTAGGTCAGCCAAATACAAATTACCTATTATTAGAGATATTTGTATTTGTTTGTTTATTTTGTATATCAAAATGAAGTTTAAAAAAAAATTATTGTCATTATGCACTTTTGTTAATACAATATTAATAGCAAAATACCACAACACATTGGAAACGATATTACTGGGCGCATTATCTGTATCATGCCCAGTGGCCATTGCATATAAAGGGACATTCGTACTAAGAGCGAATTAGCGAAGAAAATAGATGATGAAAGGTGTCACTCCAACCTGCTGCTGCTCCCACGTTATGTCTCTAACTTTCACTATCATCTCTTAATCATTATTATTATTATTATCATTATTGTTGTCAACTAACTACATGCAACATTGTAGCTTTCATATTTCTGTTCAAGATACCAAAAATCCTCAATCAATAAAAGCGGGTAAGGAGCCTGGACTTCTTGGTGAGCTGCGAACAAAGCTGCTTTTCCTTTTGGAAACATCGACACAATACCAATCTATGAAGCTTCTTCGATATTTCCCTACTGATGGTGAGTTCGTTCGAGAGTATATTACTCACTAACGTGACTTTTCTTTTACCTTGTATTCCGATCTTTGACCATGACTTATAAATTTGCACCTTATTATGACTCCCGTTTTCCAGCACTTTTTGAAGAACGGGCGCTACTTCTTGGAAGGGCAGGGAGACACGAAGATGCCTTAGCAATTTACATCTATGTCTTGAAAGATACCCAAATGGCCGAGCAGTATGTGTTTTAATGTTTTTACTTGCAATTTCAAATAGAACTAGTAAAACCTATTTCGTTGTCCCTTTTCGAGTTGAATATGGAATATTGAAAATTCGAAGGGTTTTGGTGGTTTCATCTAGCAATGGCGCAACTTTGTCATTCAAGTGATTGACTCATTTTTATTGAATATTTGTCTACCACATTTTGCTGTCAGTAATTTTAGATAGGTGATTGGCTCAATTTCTAAAACTTGACAATAGGCTATTGTTGGGTTGTTTTTTTCGTGATGATTATAACGATTGCAGTGATTATGATGATTTTGATGGAGCTGATTATTATGATGATGATGATAATGATAATGATGGTGATAGTGTTGATGATGACAATGATGATGATGATGATGATGATGATTGTGGTGATAATGGTGATTATGATGATGATAATGATGATAATGATAAGATAATGATAATTATAATGATGATTGTAATGATAATTATAATGATAATAAAGATGATGATGATTATTATTATTATAATGATGATGGTGATAATGCCAAATATGATGATAATGATAATTATGTTGGTGATGATGATAATGATAATGATGATATCGGAACTGTTATAAGAATTCATCATTTTTCACATCGTGTTTTTCTTTAATTTCTTTCTGCTAGCTATTGCAGGCGACAGTATGAGCAGGACAAAGACGAAAACAGAGATGTAAGAGAATCTATTTCTTCTAGCATGTGTCCTGTCTCCTCGTATAAAAATCTTCGATCTGTGTTTATTTACATGAATATATCCAACTATGTGCTCTTTCGTTCGCTGTAAAAATCGTAAGATTAACAGACGTTCATGGGGCAGAAAGGGACCTTGAAATTGGGACATATAAAATCAAGAGCTTCGTTTCAATAGAAATAATTTTGTTTGAATTTGTCCCGTTTATCTTCCGAAGGTATATTCTAGGCCCCTTAAAATCGGGTCTAAAATCAAGCACTGTAATCTCTGAGTCATTTTTAAACCTCGGTTTCAACCCCACCCAGCTCCAAGTTTCAGATGCCACAAAAGTTTAATCAGAAATGGCTAGAAGCCCTTTGCTTATGCAAACATGTTCGTAAAATTTTATTTGGTTATGAATAAAGATAGTTAATAAAATCATAAGGAAGCTTTTTTTTCTCTTTACCTAAAAGCTTTTCGTTATGATGAAGCCATCATATTCAATTATAGAAGATGAATATATCCATGCATGTATTTGTATAGATGTGGATTGTAGTTAAGTGTTAAAAGGAATGAATCATTTGAAAATTTTGATTTCTGTAATTTTTCCGGCCATTTTAGGTTTATCTAAGTCTGCTGAAAATGTATTTGAAGCCGTCTGAGCTTCCTTCGCTTCAACTGGATAGCTCGATATTCCGAGGTTATAAGATGGAGCCAAACATTGACGCGGCGATCAGAATCATGAATCAACATTATCAGAAAATAGATGTAGCCCAGGTTGGTTCTGTACATTTGATCTTCTTGCATCAGCTCCAGTAAGAGGTGATACTTGCTGCTAAGTCACTTGACGAGAAGCCGTCATAGTTGGTGGGGTAGATTTAATGTACTGTAATAGAGAATTCTTTTAAGAGACTGAGATTTTATGTTTTTCCGCACATACTTATAGCACGGTTTCTGGTAAACGTAGCTCAACTGTCTCTCTTATTTGACAAACTATTGCAAGGAGTGTGTGTTGACACAATCTGTATGACGTAAAAGCAAGACTTGATGCTTTATATTCTTGTGAGGAGTGTAAACACCTGCGGAATCAACAGTCCAATGGAATCTTGAGCTCCCTATGAGTAAACGGACATCCATACCTGCAAGGAGGTGTACGTCACCAAGGCATTGTCTGACAAAGCACGCTTGATGAGCACACCCAATACTGTTCATGGTGACAAAACACCCCAGGGGACTTAAAAGGCTTGCATTTTGATTTGACACAAGCCGATGTGGGTTTGCACTTCTCTGTCACTTCCATCGCAATGACCAGAAGTTATTACGATCTTACTTGTACTCTTTCAACAATCATTAGGTCGTGTTTTTTTTTTCATCGATTTCTCTGTCGTTTCGTCGCAGGCGCTGGATATGCTTCCGCCTACTTCTCAAGTCAAAGATATTCTCTCCTTCATCAATAAAATTCTTGAGGATAAAATGGCTCAGAGAAGAAGGAGGCAAATTTTCAAAAGTCTTCTCCATTCAGAACACCTTCAAGTATGACGTCGAGGGATTCTCTTTTCTCTATTGTCTGATTTACGCAGATTAGCGGAAACATGTTTATCGTCACGGTCATCGTGACAGATTTTATAATTCGACTTTTCGGTGCAATATCGAGTCAATCATGCATCAAATCATTGATCCTTAAATGGCGAGATTATGATTGATAGAGTACATCTGAAGCAACTTAAGAAGCAAAGTATATTCAGTCATCCCAATTGTTTTCTTTTCAGTTGTTTTCCCACGCTGTTATGGTTTCAGCTCCGTGAATATTGTTCCCCATCTCAATCTCACTCTTGCCCCAGACATCATCTGCAATCAGTCTCTTGGTTACCATGTTCTTTGCGACACAGTCTCGATTCCCTATTCTGTCCCTTGGTCCTCTTTCTTCAACCTCAAATCCTACTGCTTTTTATCGTATCATTCATTCCACCATTCATTCAATACTTTCATCTTTCATTCATTCGTTCACTGCATTGTTCATTCGTCACTTTTTTCATTTATGTTTATTTATTCATTCATTCCGTTTTTCCGTCATTAATTCATTCTAACACACTTCCTCTCGATTCATTCATTCTTTCATTCATACCTTCATTCATTCAGTCCTTAATAAATTTTAGGTTCATGAACAGAGAATATTTTACCAAAGCAAGAAATGCACCGTTACAGATGAAAGGGCTTGTGGAGTTTGCCACAAAAGAATTGGAACTAGGTAAGCTTCTGTTCAACCTTTGAGCCATTTGGATATTTGGCGGAATATAAATGCCTTTTATTATGCATTCTGTTATGTTACCTTCGAAAAGTTTCAGGATGATTTCACATCGGATCAAATTCAGGGAGCCAGATGAAAAATTGACGGAACTCACTTTTAGATTTGATGCTTTAAATTCCTTTTTGAAAAATGGAGAGCATATGTCTAATTCTTCACACATCCTCCCATTCTCTCTCCTCAGCGCCTTCGCACGGTATCCAAATGGCATTATTGTACATTATTACTGCTGCAAAGACAGGCGCATTTGTCCAACTGATCTTGAGAGATAGCTGTTAAAATGAATTACTCAGAAATGCTGAATGCAGTAGGAAATTCTGAAGTATGGATTATTTCTGTAATGTATTTCACGTTTCGCTGTACATCCCATTAACCCGTTCCTCGCTCAACCCTCCCCCCCCTGCAATTTCCAAAGGACAGCTTTCTAATTTGCCCAAAACTTTGATAAATCCTAACTCGTATATTTGGAGTTTTAGAATGCCTGCATTTTCCATGGCTGACATAGTTAAGAAATTAAAAGTCGTTGCTTGTGTTTTATGAAACAGGATGATTAACTGTATCAATGGGTTTATTGAATCAATGAGAACGCGAGACTTAAAGAACTCCATCTCAAATCGTTTTATGAGGACCGACCACAAGAAATAGCCCCAGAAAGGCTGCCGGCTACTCTTGAATTTGATTTTTTAATTAGAAAAGCGAGTCTTTGTATGCTTTTTGGCCGGCATCAATCGGGACCATGTTGTCAGGTGGTGCATTAATCTTTTACCGCAAATTAGTCTTTTCATAGTTTCAGGCTTGTGTCAATAATGGATCCCGTATTCGCCGCAAAGGAGAACTTGCTGTTTCAGCTTTAAATTAATCAATTTTTCGCGTTTTCAGCCATTTCTCTCCCCCCCCCCTTCCAATTTCACTATTTATGATTGTAAATATATGGCTGGGTAAGGGTTGATTTCCCTTCTTGATGTCAAGCTATTAAAGTGGCTTTCTATATGCAAGGACACTTTTTACGGCCCAGCCTTTGTTTTACAGCACGCTATTCGTCATAATAATTGGTCAGGTTTATCCGATTGATTTCAGTGATTCATCTGATGTCTTTGATGCGTTGATTGATCTGATTGATACAAACGATCCACTAATTCGGTGCCTTCAGTGTCATTCATATAACTTTTGAGCGCTTTTTTGTTTTTCATGATTACGTCCTCAATTTTGATAAGGGAGCTCGTATTTTCTTTTGGTCAGTCTTCAACTGAATTAGTTAGAAACATTTTTGCAAAGGAAATTTTTGTTTCCAAAAGTGTATTTGAAAGTATTCTCATATTAGCATAATGTCCGATTGTGATATCAATTTTGGATGAATCAGTTCTCGGTTCAGTGACTCTCTTCTACATATTTTTCATTTTGAAATTCAACCCCCCAATCAAGGGCCGCGCCGAACTCCCTTGTTAACCCAGAAACCCAAATGGGAACATTTCTTCTCGAACCGGGGAAATTACGTTTCCCAAGAGATGCAGAACGGATTTCGCGAAATTGGCCTAAAACGCAGTCGATGTGGATTTTCCTGGACTGACTGTTTAGTCAAAGTAAGCTTGATGTCGCATCCATCATGGTTTCGTCGATAGCCCTTTGATAGGAAATCAAGAGGTATGTATGGATCGATGAGAACATTAGAATCCTTGAAAAATACTTCGTTGGTGAAGAATTTCAGCGATTTAGCGTCAAGAAAACAATGTGATTCACACCGCGGACCCTTTTTGAAATTTTGATATCAGGAAAAGCGTTATAGGCCAAAAAACTTCAAGATTTTTGAAAACTATTGAAAAACCTTGCACCTTGAACACTTATATATGTATCTCTTTTATCACCAACTCAGTTTGGATTTAAAGCCTTCCATTCTACCGAGTCATCGCTTTTCAGCTGACAGTGAATTTTTTGCTGTATCCGTAGACCTCAAAAAGGCGTTCGGCACGGTAATAAGCTTGCGTGCCATGGAGCTCAAGGCGAGGAGCTTTATTGGTTTGTTCATACCATTCTGAAAGGAAGTAACCAGCGCAAATGGGAAGGACTTCCAGATACATTAGATACTGAAGTATCACAGGGCTCCTGTCTCAGTCTTCTGCTGTTCCTTTCTACCTGCTTTTCCAAAAGCAATAAAGAATTCCTGGGTTACAATTGTTGCTACTGATACGAGTCTTTCTGTCCACGGGAAAGCCAGACACCGGATAAATATGGCCCTATATGGAGATTTGGATTACGTCAAAAGTTGGCTTATTGAAGATATACCAAAGGTAGTGGTCCCACCCTAGAAAATGCATCCATTCTTTCATTTGATAGTGAGTTTTAGTAACAGTAACATAAAAATGTCGGAGAGTTGTAATGAACGACAAAGGTATGCATTGCTACCCCGTTGAGGCCTGTTTTCAGCCCCTTGTAAATGCACTCCTTTATTCTGAATATTGTAGTCTCCTGAATTAAAAACGACAAGCTCCGAGATGAAATGGGCTCGGAAGAACTCCCCCCTCCCCCCAAGATATTGTGAAAAGCTTCGTGTTACTCTTTGGCAGACGTTTTAAGTTACCATTCCGAACTAAACCTACATTGAATGTTAATCGGTAAGTAGAAGCCAGGCTTCAATTTAATCTGAAGCGCTTGGTCAAAGTGAAGCGCTCTCCTTGCACGAGTAATTCTGGATCCCTTCGAAAATCTCGGTTTGCCCGAAAGCAAAGAGATACATTGAGTAGGACAGAAGTTACTTTAAGTGTAAGAAGGGTCAATGCCATGGGAAGGAACCTGCACTTTCTTGTCTTGCACTAGTATAGTATGTTGTCATTTGACTTACTGGTTCTTGGACGTGTTCAATTTGCCTGCTTTGTCAAAATGTAGACCGGATCAGTTTTGCGTGACAGAGCCCGTTTTGAATTCGTATTCACAATACTGGTGGAATGTTGATTGAGTATTTGTGGGCTTTTACCCTCTCGCTACAGAAGCTGAATTGATAATGGCGCAACCATTAGATTCCTTGACTTTGCGTACCCTCCCATGTACAAATCGGATATGGATTTCGTCATGTAAGGGAAAATATTGCATCAGAGAAAAGTCCTGCATCAAAAGGACGAAGGAAGTGCGGTTTGAGATTAAGCCGGGGGAAAACAAAGTATTTGAAGAGCCACATTTCTGGTATAAAAATCTCCCAGGGATTCTGTATGACTGTACCATGCGAAACTTGAGAATTAAACGAGTTTGCGCAAACATAGAAAATTAAATCCTTCAAAACCTCGTGAAATGATGACGAAGTCAAAATGAAATCAGATGGTCTTTCTGAACTCTCAAGAACCACATTTCCGTTATATGAATCGCATTGAGATTTGTGTATGAGTGTATGTGATGCGAAACTCGGGAGTAACACAGTGATTCAATGCATGCACAAACATGTGAACAAAAGGCGTTGGGGGGAGTGCATGATTAAGTTCACCCATATATAACATCGCGCATTATAATACAAAATTCCACTCTGGTACGATTCTTGCTAGGAGGAACTGCAGCATTTTGGTAAGACTGCTTTAACCTTAGTCCTTGTTTCTTTGTTCATCAGGCCATAGATAACTGGGGTGAGGAAACTGTTCAGAAACACACACCACATGGCAAAATGTTGTGTCCATTCTGGCACTGGAAATGGTAAGTGGCACAAGTGCACCACGGTGTATGGTCCGTAGCATACCATGAAAACTGCCAATAAGATGGCCCCTGTTTTCGCCACCTGAAACTCTCGCAGTGTGCGACTCGCTCTTTTCAGTTTTGATGTCCTACGAGAAAAGCTTCTCAATTTTTTCTCTGCCTTGTTCACCCCAACACAATCGGCAACAGATGCAGCGAAATTTTTTTTAACCTTACTCGTTTTATTGCTGCTCTTAAGCCGCGGAAATCTTTTCTCTCCGCTTTTATCCAGACTCTTTCCGTCTGTTAGCATGTCTTCTCCATTTTTGTTCTCCCTATCTTTCGATTCGCTTAGTGCCATTTCTGTCGTATCAACACTAGAGGAAAGGCTGCTTTTCAAATCATTTGTTTCACTCAAATTAAGTAATTCATTTGTGTCTCCCTCATTGAGTTTCCTTGTTTCAGCTTTTTGCGCACGGCTCAAGCTAAGAAAATTGCCAATGCTCGATTTTTTCGTCTTTTTTCTCGACAGTTTCTCACTGCTTCCCATTTCTTTCTTAATTTTCTCTCCATCCGCGATTATCGTTGGCATATTTTTGCTATCTGCACAAAGCATAGTAGCTTCTTTCGTATCAACAACTCTCTCCTGGTCGCTCCCAGCCACAGTCTTACTTTCATCCTTATTTCGCATCTTCGGGCAGCTTTCTTGATTGTCTTCTTTTCGAGAGCTGGCCACTACCATCGGAGTTTCAAGTTTCATGGGGAGTTTAGGTGACTTCGATGTCTTTGGGTTGTAAAAGAAGTCATGGCTCTCAATTCTGAAGTCTATCTGCTTCCGATCCGCAGACTGGCTCTTGTGTCCTGCGACTTGTTGATCCAATGGTTCCTTAGAAAGACTCCTGGTCCCCATCAATGGTGTGTTTAGCAACGGTGATATCGAATTACGAGCCAATGCTGGGCTGTTGGTGCTAAACTCACTCCTTGAAACGACATCGTGCCTCTCTATTACTAAGCTCTCCTTTCTAACAACAGCTGGGCTTTTATTAATTGTCGCTATTCTGCTCATTGCTAGCGAACCCTCGTCGGTGTCCACCGCAGAGGGATTTTCACGTTCGTTCTTCTGCTTCCACATTGATACGCGTTTTCTATGCTTCCGCACCTTCATGAATATAACAGCATAGCTGAAGACGGTCATTGATGTAGGGGTGATAACGGCTATGGCGAAGGTAAAGTAGAAATACGCACACTGCCCTATCCACACTGGAGAGCAGTGTAGAGTTCCAGAGTGGTATTGATACGATGACCAGCCAATCAAAGGTGGCAATGACAGCAAAGATGAAGTTAGCCAAATTATGATTATAATTACGTAGCCTCGTTTCTTCGTCAACAGTTTTTGGTACTTGGTCGCCAACACTATAGCTACGTAACGATCGAAGCTGATCGCGCTCAGCATCAGAACTGCCGTGTAGAAGCATGTTGATGTTGTGAAGCCGTTCAACTGCAAAAAAGACCTTTTCAATTAAAAGCAAAATCTATTGCATCCAGCTTCTATTTCTTTTACGACATATACTATAATTTGCTATTCATATTCTCTGCATTATCGATAATTCTATTTGATTGCGTCTGGAGGTCAATTTTCTCCAGCTTGAGATGACTCTTTCATACATTAGCGTCTTTGCCCTTCCAGTTAGTATTGATGAAACAGAAAGGCCTTATAGCTTTTTATTCCTACATAGTAGATGATTCCTATGAATTATGTTTCTAATGATTCATGATCTTAATGATTCAAGATTTTAATGATTCATAATTTTATTGATTCATGATTTTAATGATTCGTGATTTCTATGATTTGTAATTCCTGTGAAAGATGATACCGTTAATGCCTCCTAAGCTTTCAGATTCCTTCGATACACGATTCTGTTGATGCATGACGCCTGTGATACATGATTCGAATCATTTATTATTTCTGTCAGCTGATATTCTGGCGTATAAATTATAGCAGCTAGCTTTCTTTTCAGGCTACGAAGATTTTGCTAGCTTTCTTTTCCTTTTACTGTGCCCTCATCCAGAGCTTTTTTAGCATTTAACCAGAAAACATGGCTGCTCTTCTGGCTGCCTTTACAAGGGTCTTTTCCTTTTCTGGGCGCCCTGTATCGGTCAACCCGGTAGAAATGGGCGCCCTGTATCGGTCAACCCGGTAGCAAAGGGTATACCTGACGTTATGTTGCTGCAAAGTGCAACGGGGAAAGAAGCGCAATGATACCATAGCTCGGGATTGTACTTCTCAGATAAGACGCTCTCCCAAGGTCTTACACTAATCGGGGCTCAATCTAATCTTCTTCTGCTTCACAAGAAAAGTTTCTACTGTCCTCCGTAGTTGTCTACCTATGGATAGATTGACACGTGAAGGATGCAACTTTGTTTACGCATTTTTTTGCATGCTGATGTGTTTACGTAAACAACGTAAGCCAGAATAGCACACGCGAACAATTTATTGCAAAGGGGACGTGGCCGGTATTGATTAGATACCTACAATCTACGCAGTTTTACGGAATCAGTTCTCAACGGTTTGTTTAGACCGTGCAGGTTACAAATCATATCGTCTTTTTTATACATAGAAATACACAGAGCATTATGAATGGAAATTACAAAGCCTCACCTGTTTTCCAGCAAAACAGGTTGCGGATTCACTTAGTGTTTTGTTTGAGAAGTGAAAAAGAGTGCATGACACACAGACGTGTAAAAGACGATGAAGAATTCAATTTCGACAAACGAGAACAATCGGAAGAATCACACAAATTGAATTTCAATGCTGATTATGATCGTGAATGGCGATGGCGATATCGAAGCTCGTGATGATTATGATGATGATTGTGGGGATAGTTGTGGTAGATGATCGATGATTCATGCGTATCTGACGATTAAGCATGTGACTGGGTGGTTGAGGGAAAGCTGATGAACGATGCGCGATGATTTATGATGTATGATGATGGACGACTTACGATTGATGATGATGGACGATCCACGATTGGTGATTGAAGATTGAGGATGATTTACGAGTTACAATTGATGATTGAAGATTGAGGATGATTTATGAGTTACGATTGATGATTCAACAGAAAATCACCATACCTGACACAAAGTCCTTGATTGTTTCCAGCCATCGTTGAAAATTGACATTTGGACGAAAGGCATCACAAGCAATCCAATCAACAACTGACAAACTGCCAAGTTCGTGACGAAAACATGAATACATTTTGTACTAAATCTGGGCCTCTTTTCCTTAAAAAATGTCACCAGTACGACCCCATTCAGAAATACTGTCAGCAAAATGGCTAGGCCAAAGACGAAACCTTTGACGCCTGTGATGAAATCCATCTTGCTTTCTGCTCCGTTCTGTGTGCTTACTTCTTGCGTCTTCCTGACTTCTGCGCTAACTGGGAACTGTCTGTGCGATTTCTTTCATTCTACACAAAGCATAATAGCATTTCCGCAGGTTACCCCACGTTCGTCTAAACTGATTGAGATGTTTTCAGTTGCTGCCACCACAAGAGCAAATTGTGAAGTAGCTATCTGCAAAACATGAAAAGACAGCATACAAGCAAAGTGAACAGTTGACATTCACTCCAAACTTCGATGGCCACGCGACGTAAAAAAAACAAGTTGATTGCACTCATATTGCCGTCAGTCTTGAAGTGCATTTCGTAAACGGATTCTCCTACTAAGGACGTATTGCACTTCCGATGCAATCTCTGAATACGCTCTTGTCATCCAAATTTGCATCACAGAGTCCAAATTGAAGTCAGTGATCATCTGTTGGTATGCTTAACCCCCTTTAAAATAACAAACTAGTACTATCTGTATTGAAATTTGATATAAGGGCGGCTTCGCGTGTCATAGATCAATGGATTGTTCCATGATATGAAAATCTATCACTCTTCTTCCATCAAGGTGCCAAATCCTCTTGATGGTCACCTTTCCTGAAATCTACCTGTTTGCGAGGTTTTTGCTGGCTTTACCACAAAGCAAAGGCCGTGGCAGCTTGACTGAACCTGTCAAAAGCTATCAAGCTACAGAGGCTCCGTCATAAAATGGCCACCACAAGTCAAAATACTCTGCATAAGTCATATAAAAACATTGGCATCAAGACAGGATTCTCCCCCAATCACTTCCATTTAATGATGTCAGCTCAATAGATACATATTTCTGCGTGAATAACGCACTACTTTAGCCTTCTATTTTCTAACTGATTTATCTAAACATGAAAAGCTACAATGGTAATTATTACGTACCAACATCCACTATGGTCTTGCCTTTCGTGAAAACACACGGTAATCAATGAACAAAGAATGTTCAGAGATCATCCGAATAGTTTCGTCTCCGTTCGAATGACTCTCAGCGTTTGGTCATCTATCTACGAGCGTCCCCTTCCATGCTTTAGATTGTAAAGTCTCCTTGTCACGTTAGGGTCACCTGTCAAGCAAAGTGATTGAATCTTAGCATAGGTGACCCCTGCGTAGGCAATTGATGCAAAAAGGCCGAAGGTGTAGCAGCTGAGTTTTGCCGATGAAGTACAAAAAGAATATTAACCGTTTTTTCTCCTGTAATCAAAGCTTTCTCGTCATGGGTGCGGACTTTTACTTACGAAGTGCCAAGGAGGCAGAGGAATCTCTTTTGTCACACCAAGTAGTGCTACTCAGCTGCTGCGTTGCATACTCGATTTCGAGCATAGTAGAAACCAGAGACAGTGCTTTGAATTTATTTCTAGGAAAGTGGGTTTTAGAAGTGGTTTCCCGCTGCTTTCCTCACCAATGGGGTTCTTATTGTGGCACACGGAGGAATCAAACTGACACCCTGTGCTATGAGTCTGTACAACTATAATACTCAGACAATGTGTCAATTCTGATCTTTCCAACTGTCGCAGTTGAGAAGCCATATCTAGATTATCTATAAACTCTATAAAAGTGAGCTATGTGATGCAAATTTTCGGGACAACTCTTGACAGTGATTTTACCCTAATATCGCGTCACTTTCCCAAAGCAGCCTGCACTAGCCCTAGAGGCGTGTTTTCTTGACGCAACGTACCCTTCGACTGCCCTCGGTCAAGGACATACTGTCACACGTTATAATGTCTTCTTGAGTCCACTTGGGAATGCTTTACGCCCATTTGGCTTGATTCACATAAGAAAACCAGTCAGTAAACCAAGTGTCGATTCTCGAGAAGTAGGCAGCGTAAAAAATACTCCATCCTCTTACCGCTGCCGTTGACTAAGCGAGTAACGGAACAAATCGTTATTTTGTCTGGAAAAACGTTAGCGTCCTTAGATCTACATGTTAATTGAAACCATCCATTTAGAGGACTTCATCATACGGCTAACCTTACCTTAAAGCTTGATAAATCATCTTGTTAGAGGACTGCGTTTAGCAAGCTTCAAAGAATGGAATGATTCCTTTGCTTCATCCGTCCAGTAATCTACCACGCTCTATCATGTCTGAAACGATTCGAGAAGTTCATCTAAATTTTTTACGGCTCAATTTTGACGTCGTAGCAAATTCACTTTTGGTTTTTATCAATTAGAGTTGGTCCCTCTTGTTTACGACCATGAAGATGAGCGCCGCATTGATTGGGAGATAATCCCTTATGTACTTAACTTAACTTTTGTTTATAGTTTTTTTAGCGTATTCCTTTCAAGTTGTGATTGTTCAAGACAAATTGTTTGTTTGTTTTCCGACAGAGTCATGCAGTATCATCTACTCGATATTTCTCTGAACACCCAGCCTCGGAGCACTTGCATTGTACATCTCATTGTACGAGGTTGAACAGTGGTCGTGCTCAAACATACCAGAGTCATCAAAATATCACATCAGAAAAATTATGTTAGAATATTTTATCATTGAGAATCAGTTAAAAACCACGATTATCATTCAATCATAACATGAGAATCACACAACATTCGTAGATCACATAAGTATCATGAAATCGTCATAGATCACATCAGAATCACAGACTGTCATAAATCACTCTCGTCAATCACTAGAGTCACTCTCGTAATCAATCAATTGCTGCTTTAATCATAACTTTATTTGAGTTCATAATTGGGTCAATAAACATGACCATCAATAACTTAATCACACTAATCATCCATCAACTTGTCAACTATCTCAGCCATCACCCTCCTCGCTTTAACCTTCTATTTTGCTTGCCGTGGTGTCGTGGTGAAGCATGCGGACTCACAACACAGGGGTTGTCAGTTCGATTCCTCCATGTGTCACTTGCAAAACGCCATTGGTGAGGAAGGCAACGGGAAACCACCTCATGAATTCCACTTCCCTAGTAGAAATAATTCAGAGCCCTGTCTCTGGTTTCTGCTACGCTCGAAATCGAGTATGCAACGCAGCAGTTATGACGCCATGTAAAGCGTCCTTGATTGAAGTATACTTTACATCCCACCACAACATGAAGGAGAATTTCCGGAAAAAGGCAAAAAGACCAGTCTAAAGTTTCACTGAGGTTCCATCTGCATTAATTTTTTTCGAGTAGGAAGAGAGTTTGGGTGACATGGAGTTCACGATAAAGAGGAAGGAAGGATGACTAATGAATGGTTGGCTCCACATTTCCATCTCAGATTCTCACGAAACAAAGCCTTATCCTAAAAACTTGTCCGGAACAAAATAACAGTATTAAAAGTAGTAATTGCAATGCTAATAATAGCTCTTTTAAGCCATTTATCAACTGCATATTTAAAATACAAAACACACCTCTCTTATAACAGGCAGTGTGTAATTGGCTGCTTCTACATAACGCTAATGACAATTAAAACGGAAAAAGAAACAAAAGAAAGAAGGAAATACAATGTTAAAGTAAGTGAAAAAATCGAATTTTCGTTGCATCGCCGAGCATGGTGGCCTAACCAGCGAAATTCCTTCCAAGAGAATGAGCAGACGACGAAATTGACAAGAAACGAATTCCATAAACAGCGAAACATGGCGATACCTGAGCTTCGATGGCAAATTTTTTTGTTATCCACAAATATTTAAGTTACAGTAAAAAACAATGAGAATTAGGTGAAACTGTTAGATTGTGCACAGAGCGCGTGTTGCCGCCATGTCCGACATAGAAGTAGTAGCAATAGTAATAATTATACGAGATTTGCGTTGCTTTGCAAAATATGTGATGACGTAAGAGGACTGGAACCCAGCATGCCGTAAGCACAAGTTCTGTGTTTACAGGTTTTGAGGTCGAATGAGTGATGTGGCTGTCTTTAAGTTTACGCCAACACGTTGTCTTTTAAAAACCATTAGCATGTGCTGCTCTCAACAATTCAACGCTCTTTAAAAGAGTCATATTCTTCTCGCCATCCAGCTTCACAGAAAATTGATAACTGGAGTTTCCCCATTAAGGATTAATGACGTTTATTCCGGGTAAGTTACTTTTTCTGAATTAGGCCCATTGTTAAAAGTTACTTTTTCCTTCAAGTTCCAATATGTATATTGCTAGAATTGCTAAGTAAGAAGCCTTTGTCAAATAGGATAAAATCTTCTCACCATAGTTTACAGGCTAAGCACGCTGTTTGGCATAATCTTTATTCATTTCTCAGTCGCTATTATTTTAAGTTTAACACAATCAAGCTTATATAAGGAATAGAGTGAGTTTAAGTATTTCTTGACATGCGTAGCATCCCCTTTATTTTATTGGATCTGAAAAATAATGCTATGAATTGGTTCGTAACTTAGAAAATATCTGGAAGATAGGTTGAACCTTTTCGCTTAGGAATTCGTGCAGACAATCTGATGTTTCTGACATTGTTACATCAACAAAATCTAATCTGCTAAGTGATATAACGTCTTATTACAATTTTATAAGGTTTTGCCTAAATGTATCATTTTCCCAGGCTGCACTGTTAAACCAATGGAACCCATCATCTTGCATTTGTTGCCTGTCCAGGGTCATATTTGGCATATAATCTTTCAATGCTTTTCTTCAACCCTTCAGCTCTTCTTAGACCTCGTCTCCTTGCTTCTTCAGCTCTATTATTGCCCTCATCAATTGAAAATGGAACCTTTTAACTGATTGCCAACCAACAATGTATGTAGATAATTATCATAAGACCAGTTTACTATGAAATTTCTCATTTCACTGGACTTGATGCAGATTCACCTCTGTTCAACCTCCCTTATCTCTGCCTCTCACGCATGCTAACAATAGTTGATGATAAAGTTGGAACTGACAATTTCGTTTTTGGCATGGAAATCTTTTGGTCTTTGTAAGGTGCTTGAAGAAAAATGTAGGTAGCGTGCATCTTCGGTTAATAGAAAGTTAATAATAGTGCTTACATAGCCAAAATTGATATTTATTTTATTAAAAAATCACAAACCATAGAATAGAATCCTCAGCACAGTTTTTGTTGTATTCAATAATGATCTGTAATGAATATAGCATTTAAGTATAATTAAGCATTTTTGCCCTGTTTGGTATTGGGAGTTGTCATATTGTTTAGAGTACATTTCTGCTGTTCCATGTTTCTCTTTGCCGCCTCACCAACCACCTATGGTATGAGAAAAGGTAGAAAAAGAACTGGTCACCCTACCTAGCAATCCCATAGTTAAGCATGATACTTTTCTTCTATCAAGGTCTCAACCCCGTTAATTGTTGTTGTTTTTATATGATTCTACCTAGATGTCAAAGGTAAACATTTGGACGCTGATAGGCTTTTTGCTTATCAAGGAGTGTCCAGGTCTGTCCTCTTGATGTGATCACACCTTGTGATTCTTATGCCTGGAAATACAGAGAGCGGACGACTCTCCCCACTCTCAAGTGAAAGTTTAGCTAAGGGTGGATTTGAGCCATTGACCGTAGGATCAATGCGGAAGATCCTTACAACTGAGCTATCCTAACACATTTTGATTTTTTTACCTTCAATGGAAAAGTCATACTATAATGAAGCATCCATTCGCAATCTGTCTACTAACAAAGATGTTTGCAGATACTGATGGCACTGTTTTGTTTTTTAGATATGAACCATGGGTTATGACCTGAACAGATTTGAGGGTGAAGTAGATGAAGAATTGCTGTGTTTGATATGCAGTGGTGTGCTGGAAAACCCTGTTCAAGCACCTGTTTGTGAGCATGCCTTCTGTTCAGCTTGTATACAGGAATGGCTGAAGCGGCAAAGCACGTGTCCAGTAGACAGACAAGTAATCACATCATCACAATTACAAGCTGTACCAAGGATACTTAAAAACCTCTTGGCTAGGCTCACCATCCAGTGCTGCAACGTGGAGTTTGGATGCAGCGCTTGGGTAAAACTTGATGCTTTAAACGCTCACCTTACAGAGTGTGAGCACAATCCTAAAAGGCCTGTTCACTGCGACCTTGGTTGTGGACTCGTTATACCCTTAGATGAAATCAATCAGCACAATTGCGTGCGAGAATTACGAACAATTATTCAAACACAGTCAGAGCAGATAACAGATTTACTTGAAAAGGTGCAAGATCAACAGCAACAGTTAATTGAAAATAAACAGGAGATTTTGCTTTTGAAAGACATCATGAGAAGCTTTCGCGTATCTGCCGCAAATCTGTCTTTACCCTCACCATCTAGGAGGACCTTTATTGATGCCGGAGGCACAGATGAGGTTCAGCATTGGATACAAACTTTGCAGCCTGCCAGAGTGACTAGGTGGGGAGGAATGATCTCCACCCCAGATGCTGTGCTGCAAGCAGTTATAAGGCAATCATTGTCTGATAGTGGATGTCCATCGTGTATAATAGACGATCTGATGGAAAGTGCACATGAAAGACGATGGCCTCCAGGACTAAGCACGTTAGAAAACAGGCAGTTAAACAGGCGTAAATATGAACAGTACTTTGCTAGACGGATCCCAGGAAAGCAGGCTGTCGTTGTGATGTCTTGTGAAAATCAACACATGGGTGAGCCAATGGTTCTAGAGCCAGGATTAGTTATGATTTTTGCTCATGGCATTGAGTGATCCTGCATACTCTGCTTTGTAGATTGTTGAATGAATGAACATTATGTGTGGGTAAATATTGTCCCAATATGATGTAAACTATGTGTGGTAGGAGATCTCTTTGGCCAAAGCACATTCAGAGTTGATCAATTTGTCATGTTTCATGCCGGTACAGCAGAACTGTCCAACCCAATGAAGCTTCACAATGTGACAGTGGATTGCACTGTGTTATTCCTTGTGAGTGCTTCCTCTCACCTGCAAGTAGAATTTAGGACAAGGAGACGCTGTTTTTATCAAGCAACATCCCAACCCTTTCTTGTCATATGACGTTTTTTGAAAATTCCTATGATTCTTAAAGCAAAAGGTAAACTTTAGGGCCCTTGTGGAGCCATGCTTATAAGGCAGTTTGCTGGTCTTTCCTCCTGATGTTGGCCACAACTGCGTATCCCTGTGCCTGGAGTTACAGAGAGCTCATTGCTCTAATCTTGAGTTAAGGCTGACTTGAAACTCAGTCTCTGACCATAGTTTATGTGATTATGTGCCATATCTACCATGCCATCCTCTCACCTGTCAATCCAACAAAGCTTGATTGTTCATCTGCATAGCCTCATGAAAAGAAAAGAGATGACGAAAAGTACCAGATCATCAATCCTTTGTATAAGTCAGTCTTATGGACAATGGAAAATGCACAAAAAATTGATTTTGTGATGGATGACCTTTTCATAATCTTTATGAGTTTGAATTTACTTTTCATGCAGAAGCTCTTGTCTTACTACTTCATATCATAGGTCAAAACTAACAAATACAATGGCTTTTAAAATGCATCTTGCACCTGACAGAGCCTATAGTCATGAAAAATAGGGATGAAGATAACCTTAATTTTTACCTCCCTTTATATTCCCCAGGGAAAGCATTGCACAGTTTAGGGGCAGTGAACTTACCCATTTCAAGAATTTGAACTTGACTGAAGCATTGGCTCCTAAAACTGATTACCCTTCCCAACCCTTGCCAGTGGCACTAACAGTATTGAAACCCCTAAAGTTTATGTTTACCAGCATGCACACACTATCTTCTATGCCAAGATCGTATCTAAATTGTTTTAATTACCTATTGACAAATATTGATATTAATGAATTTGAGAATTTTTATGTAGCACACTCGACTTGAAGATACTGTGGTAGAGTGACCAGTTCTGAATGTCTGAAATTTAGGCCAATTTATGTATCAAATATGTAGCAATTTAACTTTCTAGGAGAGGAGCATTTTCTCATGTTTTAGTGTAAATTTTGTCTTGTTTATGTCAAGATTTTGTCTGATAATTGCTTTAAGGAACCTTCAGCAAAATAATTTGTTTAAGAATTTTTTTGAAATCTTTCTCTTATCTAACTCCTCATTAGATAAAACATTTTTCCTTAGGGTTTGTTAATGACTGAGGAATGATGATTCATGATCTGTAAAGATGACTTTAAAGCTTTAAGGAAAATGTATGATATGTATCTGTATGATAAATGATGTTTAAATGGAAAGCCAATGACCTTGCCCTGGAATGCAATTTCAGATCACATCCCCTCCCCCTTCAGAGATGAGTCTTGGAGAGTTTGCTTGATCAAGCTACTTAACTGAACTGGTTATGCATTCGGAGGTTGATTGTGGAATGTGCTTAAACTTAGGTTCAAATAATTTTGTAGATTCAGTATTTATTAATGTTTTCTGTTTCCTTTTGTAAAAATACATTTTGAAGTTTTGTCACATATGCTTGCAAACAGATCTCCATATGAACATTGTCTCTCCATTAATGTTTCTTTCTCATTTCAACAATGCATTGAAAAGCTGACTGTGTGCAATATTTCGTTGTGTCAATATGCTTTTAATGATAATAATTCACGAATATTTAAACTGGATAAGCATTTCAACTATTTAAAGCTGTTATAAACGTGTGTCCAGTAAAGCAAAATAAAAGATAAAGAGAGAAGCTATTTGATATCTTAAGTTGTGTTGACAGAAAGTGTAAGTGCTTCAAATGTTTTAACTTTGTAACGCAGTATTCAAACATTCACCATACAGCACCAGGGGAGTCAATCAGATGCATTTATGGTATTTTTCACATGAATTGATAAACAGGGAGGATTGGATTTGTTCCTTTTCATTTGTTCCTTCTCATCAGTCAACGCGGTAGAGTGGCAGTCTCAGGGCTATTTGAAGTTATCGAGGGGTAGAAGAAGAATAGCCTGTGCCATAAGCCTGGAAAAGGACTGCAAATAACTGACCGCTTAAAACGTCTTTTGCTTTGCGCTGTGTAATCTCCTGTAGATCTCGCAGCCGTTTATGTAAAACAGATTTGTTAATTCAGGCTGGGTATGTGGGCAGGTATACAGCTGCTGTGGGCCTTCGGTTATACACTCAAGAGCTGTCTCTGACTACTCATTTACCAACCTCGGAAGAATGGAGAGCTGAGTTGGATGTTGGCTTGTGGTTCATGGTTCCAACGACGGGACTCGAACCCACGCGAGTAGACCTCCCAAGATTCGAAACAGTGCGAATTAACCAATCGGCCATGCCACCACTTACAAGCATAAGTTGCAGAAAAGGCATCAATAGAGCATCCCAATGCCATAATACCTACCACATCAACACAGACCGACGTGTATTTGCACTGGCGAACCTTCTTAAGTAGGGTAAAGGCTAACGGTAAGAAGATAGTCCTTGTCAAATATTTAAAAAATTGTAGTCAAGTTTTAATCATACGAGATCAATGACATGCATTCTAAACCAGCTGCTTTAATCATTCAAAAGTGCGATAGAGCATTCTATTGGTATGTGTGCAATAAATATTTGCATTTTTATCATTGTTGTTATTGATGTTATTGTTACTATTGAAGCTCGTACGTGAAAGTAGGTGAAGTGAAGGTAACGAGTAACGAGTAGGCCACGTTTATTTACAGTTTGATAGTGCTTCACACTGGGAATAGTTTAGCAGAGCATATCGTCGTTATTTTTGTCATTTACAATTCTTTTCTTATTTTTAACGGTATTTGGTGTTGAAATATATTGTGTTCCAATGAATGGTTGAAATCCCTCAATTTTCAAAACAAGCACTAATACCTTTTAAAACATCCATCCACGGCCACCACCTATTTAAACAGGAAATTATTCAATTAGGTTTTAAGATATTTTCTTATATACATCATCTATGTTGGTGTATGGTGCATAAATTTCAATACCAGATTTAAAGCATGGTCTTTCTCTAATTATCTCAACATCTCATCTTCTATACACTTCAACATTATTGATTATTTTAACTTCGAAGGGGTTTCCTTCAAAATCCTCTTTTATCTGTTTTTCAACTTTAGGATTAAGTAATTCCAAAGAGTTCGGTAAGTCTACATCTTCCCTACCGCTTATGATGTAATATTTAGAAGCTCTTCCTAAAGCTTTTTTTAGTGTTAAAACAAATGCCGATTTGACGTATTTTAGCTCCTTTAGATTCGTTGAATGGTTTTTCTATTGACTTCTGTTAATCGTTTTCCGCCTGGCACTTCAACAAAATCACAGTGATTTCGCTCTTTTTGTAATAGCAACCTGTAATGCATAAATCAAAGAAATAAATGACTTAAGCTAATTATTTATTTGCTTTTAAGCAAAGAAAGTCTGAAAAAATTTAATGCATCTAAGCTTTAGTTGAGCATTGCAGTTATTTCATAAATTTTATCACTATCATTTTTCAAAATAAGTTGTTTTGAAATGATTTTTGTCGTGCATATTTACTAAGATCATTAATGGACTTTCTTTTTAATATAGCTAAATTTTTATCTATGCCAATATCAATGTTATCTTTATCCTTTTTTACAACTTTTTATGTTCTTTCGTTATCATATTTAAGTTCACCTTTTTTTCACAATCCATATTTTGATGTGGTGTACCACAACTTCAAGATTCGCATGTTCTTTCGTTATCATATTTAAGTTCACCTTTTTTTCACAAAAAATATTTTGATGTGGTGTACCACAACTTCAAGATTCGCATGATTTACAAATAACTCTCTTTCTATTTGTCACCAACAGCAATCATCATCATTTTCAGGCTCTTCACAAAAGTGTTTATGACCATCTATAACTAACCTTCTTCTGTTATCTTCCTTGATAATTGCCACTTTTTGTAGGCTTAAGAGGGATCGATCCCATTGTAATGAGTGTGTTTCACAACAGCTAGCGTTTTAAGACACATGTGAACGGCAAAACTTGATTCACTCTTCATGTACCTATGAGAATATATAGAATACAACAATCCATAAGAAGATAGATAATGTCTCTCTTTTAATTACAATTTAATACCTTATTCTTTTAGTAATCTTTCGTCAATATAATACTATCACTATCATAAATATTTTCATCATTATCTCAATGAAATTTCAATTTCACATTGCATGTTTAATCTGTATTTTCATCTCTAGAAAAATTCCGATTTATTCAGTTGAACTTGAATAGAGAAATATATGAATATTCATGGTTGCCATCTAAAGTTTCTTCTGCTGGTTTTAAAAGTTTTGGTTTGCCATTTTTCCAAAAATGATAATAAGATTAACAATTTTGTACTCTATTTTATCAATAATACTTTATTTATTTTCAATAATTCCTTTATTGTTAATATCTTAATTTTCATAATAATAGGAGTTTTCATGTAGAAACTATCTCATTTATCAAGTAATAATTCTAAGGAAAAATGTTTGGTGTTAACTTCCTTCAGTTTTTACTTTTTATAGTTCACTCTTTTTATACCTATGACGTCATAAGTAAGAAAATTATGTTAATTTTCCTTGACAAAATGGAATCTATATGCTCATTTGCTAATTTCGCATGAAAACATTTGTCAATGATAACATTGAATGAAAAAGCAATTTGTCACTGGTGGCTTAATGAGCTGTTAAAACGCTTATTTCGAAACAATTGATTGGGCAAAGTGGGTCAGAACCCGCATTATTTACCTACATATATAGGTTTCTTTTGTTAGATAAAACCGTGCTTCTAGACAAATACGTTGTCCGTCAATACGTAGCATGGTACCAGGTAAAGAATTCTCTTCAATCTTGTATTCAGAGCTTCCATCACGAATCGTACAAAATCAGCATGTTTTCCTCAACGCATATGTAAAGGTTGATTAGTCGCGTATAGATCTCCCGAACGCATTTGAAATTCATGTTTGGAAGGTTTTTTGAAGTCAAAGTCAAAGGAACAGAATTGAAATGTAGACCGCTACTCGAATGGTACTGGAATAAATAGATAAACTATGTTCAGATCCAAGAAAAGCCACCATTGCTGTTTAAAAATAACATTCTCCATGGTATGGAATACTATCATTGTGAGATATAGTCATATAAGTGTTAATGGACCCCATTTTTCTTCAAGGAAGCTTAAGGAGCCTATTGGGACTGCCAATCCAACAACAAAGCAACAAGGTCCCGTGGCCTCAAACAAATGGACAAGTCAATTGTTTGTATACACAGACAAATCCTAATTAAACTACAAAACAGTTTACATTTCTTATGCCATTCACAGTGGGAAAAGACACGGGGTCATCTAGTTCCCACTGTCAATGGCATTCGCATTTCTCAATCAATTTACAAAAAATAATAGCAAGTTCGACAAATAAAGATTGGAAAGGGGAGTCGTTGAGTCGGAATCTTTATGCGCACAAAGAAACGTACAGTCCACCCACCAGAAGCCCTAGGCCCAGCCCATGCGTGGCACTAATCACGCCCGCCCATGCCAAACCTCCAACGCACGACCCAAGCCAGGCCACCCCCCAACCACCAGAGCACAGGGCCCCGCAGCACTCCGTGCCACCACAAAGAGCCTCGTGGTAGCACATTGCCCCGCGAAGCATCACGCCCAGGGAGCCAAGAGGGCAGCCACCCAAAGCAGAACCACGACCAGACCCCGGACGAGGACAGAAACCCGACACAAGCAAGCGAGGTCAGCACCGCACACGGACCACGCCCGCAACCACCGGCGGGCAGACAACCCACATCCCCATGCGCATGTAGCGTGCACGGGTCCTCAGGATGTCTTCTCAAAGAAACACATTTAGCTTTCTTTTACTTCATTGATACCAACTCCTTATTTTCAAATCAACTTCTAACTAATATATGAGTTCATTTACACACGTCAACAAATTACACATTTCACTACATGAAACAAAGTTCACATTTAATCACGTTAAGGAGGGAGGGCCTACATTACACGCAGGTATTTTTTATGAATTTTTAACCGAACCGTCTTGTCTCATCAATGAATGAAGTTGCAGCTTCAATTATGATTCTGTTCGTTGAGATATTCAGTCGGGCAAGTCAATGGTGCAGTATAGAGAGCAGGGCGGTCGAGAGCTAGCTAGGGCCATGGGCCATTTTGTAGGGTCCGGCCTCAGGGAGCTGGGTTTGTGATCAATTTCGAAAAAAGCATTTTACAAGGTGACTACATTGCGAAGGGAGGCGGGATCGTGAAACTTTTAAACCATTGAGACATTTTCTGTACATGAGGCTTTCATGGTAATAATAAGTCTTTATTGGTTGGAGTTCTTCGGGCCCCTTCCAGCCGCGGGCTCTGCATCTTTTACCCCCCCCCCCCCCACCCACTCCCTCTTCTTATCGCTCCTGACAGACAATCAAAGGCTTGAAGATGAAGGCAAATAATGCAAAGAATCAAGCTCTTACAAGCTACAGCAAAACGCCTTTGGATGCCATCATGCAATCACCTGCATAGTTGCTTCTGGAAAGAAATGTCAAATAAACTCTACCAACAACCAAAAAATCCCGCGTACCAAATGCACGAGACAAAACTAAAAGAGAAACTCAATAAGAAAAAGTTGTCACAAAAGTATGCAAGTCATGCCAGTATTGAGCTGACACGGAGAGTGATGTCAACACAAAGTTTGCACCCAAAGCAGTCTATAGTCTTTTTAAAAAAGAGGGTTCAAGATCTTCCATCAATACATTAATGGCTTACTCAACAAAATCGATTAAGTCTTGCTTTTTCTTGTAATGTTCTCGTTTACAGCATCTAAGAAATGCACACAATCTCCCAGGCTCGAGACGAGAAACTTGAAGCTGATGGATACGATCTGGTGTGCAAATAGTGAGAAAATAGAGATCTTCGGGGCTGTTCCTTGCTATATGTGCATAAATATCAAAGAAAAAGATGTCTTGATATCACTTGTTTGGAGGCCCAATAGATTGAAGTTTTTATTAAGCCCCCGAATATTTTCGTCTACATCAACAAAATCTTTACAGCAAAATCTCAAGATATGGTCGAAACAGTGACCTAAAGCAAATAGAATTTATTAGCAGGAGACCTAAAATGCATCTATATCTTTCCAACTGAATGCAACAAATTTAATGTTCGAATTTATGATTTGAAACAGATCATCGAATCTCAAGCTAGAATTACCAAGCAACGAAAAAGCTGTTAGAGATCACTGCCACAGCTGACAAAACTAAAATCGTTGCCTCTATTGTGTACCCGAATTCCATCAGTGATCACAAACTCAGTCAGTGAAATTGTCAGGAAAATGTATGTGAGAAAATTTGAACCGAGGAAAATTCTCACAAGAAGCTACTCAAAATACGACAAAGAGGCTTTCAAAACGAGCTACAAAGTGCTCATTGAATAGATTTACTGTTTGCTGGTGAAATAAACAGCTGATATAACCTTTTGAAAAGCGAGTTGGCGACAGTTGTCCATCGCAATACCCCTTTAACTGAAACGAGAGCACAAGAACATGATTACATTTGGCTGACAAAAGAAATTGAAGATAGAATGTGTGAACGGGACTAGAAGTAGTGTGGCCTCCGTCTGTCTCTGCCGCATTCCCCCTCCGGCCGCAGGCCCTCTGGTGGCTGAGCAGGCCGATCCCCCAGCAGCACCTCCGTCCACAATCGTGGCACAACCACTCTCCGTCGCTTCCAATGACAGCACCGTGTCTGCGTCGCTCGTCTTCCAACAGCGCAGACCACTTCTGATCGGGGCTATCACCTACGAAAAGCAAGAGAGACTGGTATCGAGCGAAATTGCTCAGCTTAGGCTGAACAAACCTTGTCCGTCGTAGAAAATAATGCTATCCAACAAGCAGACCAAACTTGACGGCTAATTTTTTCAACGTGGGGGATGAACGCGTGTCTGAAAAGGCAAAGATAGCAGATGATTTTTGCTCCTATTCCACTTCAATATGGTCTTCCCTTCACGCTGATTCATTCTAAATGTACAACAAGGCATGGAAGCTTTTCAATAACTGCAGATTTTTAACCAAAATGAATCCCACGGCTGCTATCTTCAAATGCAAAGTCATTCAAACTAGGGAAGTTCGGGCGACTCTGAATTCATTGAATGCGTCCAATGCTGTTGGCTCAGACAACATACCCGCTAGGCTAATAAAGGACGGATCAGATCAACTTGTCGCAACCCTCTGCTTTCTAGCAAGCGAGAGCCTTGAAAGTGGTCTATTTCCAAATAGTGAATAATCTGCCAGACTGACATCTATCTACAAGTCTGGAGAAAAATCAAGCATCTGTTCAACTACCTCGAAGCCAACGAGCTAATATCTGGTGCCCACTTTGGCTTCCGAAGAAACAGATCAACGCAACATGCTGTTTTCCTCATCCTTGATCATATTCGGAGTAACATGGATGCAAATCGCTGCGCGGGAGCACGGTATGTGGACCTACGTAAAGTCTCGGATGCAGTTAAATTGTTAAACAGTTAAACTTACTGTCAAATTGCTATATCATGGCATTAAGAATGCAGAGCTAGCTTCGCTAGAAGACTGAATTTTTAACAGGTCTGGGTATATTTCCTATGATGGTCGAAATTCAAAAGCTGCAAACTATGAGAATGGGGTCCCTCAGGGCTCTATACTCGGACCACGCTTGTTCGCTATCGCAATTAATGATCTACACCTAACGATGCACAATGTACAGTCTTAACATATGCTGATGATACAGTAGTGTTCTACTCGGATAAATAACCAAATCTGTTGATGATGTCGCAGAACTGTGGAGCAGACCTCGTTGGGAGATGGCTTACCAACAAGAGGTTGATAATGAATCGAGAGAAGGCAACACTGACTTCGTCACGTATGGAAAAGAACAAGGAAAAAGTTAGCTGTGCAACCATCGTGCTATATTGCAATTGAGGGAATAGCCATCAATCAAAGCAATAGTTAGGATTACCTTGGCATTAGCCATGATCACCATCTGACACTGAAACAACAAGCTGGTATGATTTATAAGAAGGCATCGAGTCGCTTGAAACTGCTTGAACGAATCCGGCCGAATATCAGCTCTCACATAGCAGAAGAGCATTGCATTATGGTGATAAGGCCAGTCCTTTTATTTTGCTATCGGGTGTATATAAGCTTAGGTAATAGCGCAAAAGCTGAGATGTGATCAATACAATACAGAGCACATAAAATTGTGGACAATGATAATGACATGTTGCTGAGGGACAACTTCGAGCAAATATGAAGAAACGAATCTCAATTGATGTGTTTAAATCGATAAATGGGATCAGCATTGAATCGGCACAGAAAATCTTCATAAAACTTGGATACTGCAAAAATTAACGTGAAAATAGGACCCTTCTATTTCCAAAAATAAGAAGCGAATCAGGCAGAAGAACTTTCGCATTTCAAGGAACGTCGATTTCAGGAACGAAAACCGTTTTGTCCATCATATCCAGTTCTTCGAGACTGCGAATAAATTCTGATCACCTTTAATCTTGAAAATTTCCAGTTCTAACTTTTACTTGCATCCTTTAATTTAGAAGGTTCCCTTGGTGGTAGCAGTAAGTCTTTTCTGAAAAGGCTATCCGGTATGAATATGGTGTATTATCATCATTATTATTGATATTCCACTCAGTACCAGAAAGATGGAATCAATAAATTCTTTTTAAGGTGAGCTGTGCTAAGTAGTAGTTTGTCCAGTTCAGTTCAGGGAAGCCCTGTTACTGGTAACATGTAACCAAGTACACCTTTTTTTTTTTTTACACCTTAGATTTGAAAGATGGCAAGTTGTAGGACCCTGTTTCGTGGTTGAATCGTAGGCGAATAAAACTGCCTTCCTATTCGGTTACCTTAGACATGCGTGCGAGGAAGGTGTGTGGAAACCCCGCAGGACAAAAATAAGACCTGTTAAAGACCGGATGTGTTCATTGCGAGCCAACGGCTATCCGAGAGGAGACACAAATAGCGACATGCTCCACTATTTGCTAAGAGAATTCCATGTAAGAAAGTCGAAAGGATTTTGAACCGTGAAAGCAGCTCAAACTGATGGGCACCGGAGGTCGGTCGGATGGAGCCAAGAAAGCTACTGGGGAAGAGTCCAAAAGGGGCACTCTCCCAACCTGGCAACATGACAGATCGCACCAAAATCCAAACGGAAGGTGTGAACTTATAGTTTTTGGAGAAGCAAAGCAGCAACTGACTGAAAAATGGGATAATCGGAACCTGGAAAGTAAGAACGCCACTCGATGTGCGGAGGAATAGTCTTCTCCCCCCACTACCAAATAAGGTCTGTCCCTGAATAGATTCAAACATTCAATTTGAGATCAAGTTCGCTTCTATTTATTGATCTTCTATTTATTGCATCTATTCATTATCCTCTTTTTATTTTCATTAACTATCGACTCCTGCTTCGTGCTCGTGGCGTTTTGCTTTAAAATTATCGTAATTCATTCAACATTAGAGTCTAAATTCATCATTCTCTCCATTGTCATCATTCATCATGCCTACGTCTGCATTGAAACAACCACGTCGCATTGACTATCAGTGAGCGCAATGAATGGTTCAGAATACTGTAAGATTGAATGCAAATCAAATGGACTGCTACTGTGCTCAACTGAAAGCTTCCGCCTTTGAACAAACATCTCTGTCATGCTTTCGGTTTTCAAAAAAGGTCATCGTGAGAACATGATCAAAATGAAGTGACAAACCAATCTCACCTAAAACTGACTGCCGGGGGTTTCAATATGAGCTGGGGGATTTGAAAGAATTTCTAAAGTTAATTAGCGGGGGGGGAGACTGCAATCAGGCACCATAGAGTATATAATATAAAATGAAGCAGCGAAGGAGCATATCGGGGGGAGACAAAGGAGCCTGGATTGAGGGCATGTCCAACAATCTGGAGGAACAGGCTAAATGAAAAAACAGCCAAGGTGTATTCGAACGAGTCAAAGAACTCAAAGGCGACTTCTCGACAAGATTCGGAAGCATCAGATTAAGTGACGGAATTTTACTCAACGACGACACACAGCAATCAATGCTGACTGGGATACACAAGGAGCCTTTATGAAACAGAGCTCAACGTCACTCAGATCAAGACTGATCTGGGATCAGACCGAGACCCTGAGCCACTGCCTGAAGAATTTGAAAGAGCATTGAAGAGGGTGACAAAGCACAAAGACTGGATTCAGTTCCCATGGAGCTGCTGAAGGTTGCAGGATACAATTCTTGAGGAAGATGTCGATCATAACTAGACCACACTCATCTGCTTCATGTAGACTACAGCAAAGCATTCGATTGCATTGACTACATAATAGTCTAGATGCAGCACTTACACTGTATGTAAATAATGCATTTGAAACAGGAGACACTTCATTGCGATTGGGTAAAGAATGATGCGCATCTAGACGCTGGTTTGGCAGTTGGGAGCTAGGGACCTTTTCTTTAACTTACCTGTCGGTATGTCGATCGGACGCACAGTATGATTATGTGCTTCTTGATAGCAGGACAGAGAGGGGGTGGACTGCTCCGTGATATCCGGATAGATAGGGGGCATGGAGGCAAGCGAGAAAGCGTGCCTCGAACTAGAACATTCCAAACAGTTGAAGTTTTTTGTGATCACCACGCCAACTTATTGCTAGAAAACAGATAGAAAAAGGCCTCAGGCATTATTTCTAGCTTGTCATTTCGATGCTTCATGATTGAGCATTTCGGAAAATTTGTAAAATTTAGCCCATATTTACGATTAAATGAAAAGATTTTAAGCTACATCGCCTCGTCTATGCATACAATAGATAACATAATCTCCTGCGTAAATTCAATATAAACTACATTAGAACCTGCTGCAACTAATTTGTTGCTGTCTACAACGGTTTTAGCAAGAAATGTTCAGATTACAAAAATTAAAGATTCCAGTGTTGGACAATGAGTGGAAAAAGCAGGAATTATGGCAGCTGAGGCTGGTATGTCATTACGCAGCAGGGAGCTGTGGGTCCCAATACTGTACGGGCCACAGCAAAAACTCTATCAGTTTATCAATTGAGAAAGCAACGGGAAACCACCTAATGAAACCCGGTGTCCTCTAGAAAGAAAATTTGCCGCCCTACCTATTGCTCTACTTGACCTACGGAAATGTATTTATCAAAGTCTATTGGCGATGAAAAGTTATGGCTTTGTGAATACTCTCTGCATTGCTCCCTTGCAGTCGTTACTTACACATATGCGAGAAATACAAAAGCATTAAAGACAGTTATAAAAAGGAATGCCCTTTCGCATATATACTGAGTGCTTACTATCTGATGATTGGGTAGCAATATAAATACGAGTTCTGCTAAATACAACGCAATCACTACCGTGATGGACGGTTAAAACAAAGATAAGTACTTTACTTCAGCGATACACCAAATCACTTGCTATAACTGTATTGACCCTCCTCCCACGACTCTAAAAATATGTCCACGCCGGAGACGGACTTGCACCACATAACATGTTGATGATCTGACAGAATGTCGAGAACCGATTAAGCATTGCCTTATGGATCCTTGAAACCTTGAAACCTTGAAACCTATACTCAGTTGCAAAGATTAGTCAATAATCTTGCAGTATCAACGTATTCCAATCTGCATAGAGTTAAGCTAAAAGCTGAAGCTACTTTGGCTAATCCGGCGATCATCGTCTTATTCATGCATCTAACTATTGCTACTTCTAATAAACAATGCTTTAACTTTGCGAATAATGGAAGATCACAGTGAAATACAGCAGTGGAAGCTCTATTGACAGACAGCCTTAAAGTGGACACCTCTTTAAAAATGGACGTCTCTATAGAACAGATAGCTCTTTTCAAAGGACAACCTCTTACCAAGGACACCTCTTTAGCTTGGGCATCCCCTTTTGAATGGACTCCCCGTTAGAACAAACACTCATTTGGAAGATGGACGCCTCTTTATAACGGACGTCTGCCTTTAACCACACGTCCTTACAGCAGATATATCTTTGAAAAGGTCACCTCAGAATCTAACAACAGAAGACTTCCACGTTTTTAATTAAGCAATTTATGCAACGATTATGCCATAGAGGCCGTGGCGTTGCTCCTGCGGTATCCACTAAGCGAACATTCAAATTGTCTACCTGCAACAAACAAGATAACATAAAGGGTTATTTGTATCAATACACACAATAGTTCCTTCCCTACCATAAATAATTTGCTACACCTTAAGCTCTTTATACTTTTTTAGATCTATGGATATTCTTGTGAATAGTTGCTCCTCTTGCACCTTGTAATCGTAGTGGAGTGCATCAACTTTTCTCAGCCCATCAACTTCTATCAATTTCACTCTACTCTTTACGTCCCGGTACATCTTCACACTGCAAAAAAGAAGAAAGTTCACTAGGTCTTCTTCTCTTTCAGCCTTAAGTTCGGCATAAGAGTTTCCATAATAAAGGTCAATAAAAAGGGTCAATGAGAAAAGGTCAATGAGAATAGGTCAATAAAAAGGTAGATGTGATAAGGTCAATAAAGGTCAATAATAGAGGTTAATGAGAAAAGGTTGATAAAAAGGTCAATGTGATAAGGTCAATAACGGTCAATAATATAGGTTAATGAGAAAGGGTTGATAAAAAAGGTCAATCATTATTTAATATATACTTTACAATCTGCTACTATCTCCATCCGTTAGCCTGACGAGTCTGCACGAACGGACGAAATTAACAGCACATTATATAGTTGTTGCCAGTTGCAGTCCTGAGTCACTTCTGTGTTTTACACCACATCTGACGGTGCACAGACCTTTTCTCGTTTTAACATAAAAATATACATAGATATATATATATATATATATATATATATATATATATATATATATATATATATATATATATATATATATGTATATTTTTATGTTAAAACGAGAATATATATATTTATATTTATATATATATATTTATTTTTACATATATACATATACTTCTTCTTCCTCTTTGTACTCAGCCGTGTTCGGCTATGACGGGTGGTGATGCTTCACATGTGATGCATATCCGATGCGATGTAGAAAGCGTCGATCATATCTGTTGCATTGTATAGTAGCGGCCTCTGGTGGCGTTTCGTATCTTCGTGCCTCTTGGCTTCGATTTCCTTGGCCACGCTGTGCGGTCTTTGCAGGCAGTTTCCCACATTGTGTGGTCAATTTTGCATGCTTTGAGATGTCGTTTGGTGACATCTTTGAAGCGCAGATTTCGACCGCCTTTTTTCCGCTTTCCATGGAGAAGTTCTCGGTATATGTTCATTTATATACATACATAGATCTATATTTATACAATATGAATACATATATATTTTTATAAAGATAAAAATAAATCTGAGCTCTCCCAAACAATACATGACTGGCAAGAGATAACAACGCAATGGATGGTAGCCAAATCATAATTGAATCATGGATTATTCACTTTGTAGTCATTCTCTCGTCCTATTGAATCCACGACAGTATCTATGACTTACTTTTTCATATTTCTGCCATCACTTCTAAAATGTTCCAGCAGATTCATAGTGTATCGTCCAATGTCGAGAGGCGGCCTGTGTATTTTAAAACCTCTATGTACAACCCTTGGAAAAAAGATGATAAATAGTAACAGAAGATTGCTAGAAGAGAGGAAGAACTAGCACACTGCTCGATAGGCCATGGCTTCTTAGTGCCTAAAATCTACTTTTCGATGCTAGCGGAAGGCAGAAAAAAATTCACACAGCTTAACAGAGAATTTGTAGCTCTGTTGTCTCGGATTTGCATAGTAAAAGCATGACCTACCAGCTCAACAGCTGCTATTAATTCAAGTCTAATGTCGAAAAATCCGGCATGAATAACACATTAAGGATGCAGTTTGCAGAGTGGTGTAGGTACCTAGTGTAGAGATCATCATCTTCTCCTCCCCATCCCCAATATATATTTGAATATCCGTTGATGGTGATGTAGTCCTCTTTGGAGAAAGCTTGCACGCCGCCGAATAGGGCCGTGTATGGAAGTCTGAAATGTCAAATTCAAAATTCCTTACATACAATGTGAGATGAAAAAAGCTGAATACAGTTGAATATAACATAGAAAAGCAATAACATATAAATCAAATAACATAAGACAAATAATAAAGAAGAAATCAAACTGAAAAATAAGTACCACTATCACATC
>OZ032121.1:1470278-1527778 GCA_964026355.1 Pseudorhiza aurosa
TTTATCTTATTTTATTTTACTCTCACCCTATTTTTAACCCATTCGCTTATTTTAAAATCAACGTAATTCGGAATGTGTTTCAGTTATAGTCTGTCTGACGAGTGCCTTCGCACGAAACTCAGAGTAACAGAGAATCGGTTTTTTCACATTCTGCATTTCTGCTAAATATGTATATATATATAAATATATATAAATATATATAAATATATATAAATATATATAAATATATATAAATGTATATATGATATCTGCTACATATATATATATATATATATATATTTATATATAGCAGATATCAACGCTCTGTACTTTGTACATAGAGCACCATATGGTGGTGAAGACAGCACCCTCTATGTGATATGTACATAGAGCACCATATGGTGGTGAAGACAGCACCCTCTATGTGATATATATATATATATCACATAGAGGGTGCTGTCTTCACCACCATATGGTGCTCTATGTACAAAGTACAGAGCGTTGATAGCAGAAATGCAGAAAAGGTAGAGACCGATTCTCTGTTACTCTGAGTTTCGTGCGAAGGCACTCGTCAGACAGACTATAGCATATATATATATATATATATATATATATATATGTATATATAAAAATCTATGTATATATAGCATCTTTGGGCGAAATGGGGAATGCCTCGCCCCATCGTGCCAGTCTAGAAGATGCGGATGTGGCTCAACCAAAGCGGGATTAAAGCAAAAGAAGAAGTGACAACAGGCAGAAAGCTCCTACTTTGTTTTATAAATGAATTAGGCTTGCTTCTGTGCTTGTTTTGAACCACCGATATGTCATTCATGCCTGGTTGAAATTGGGAGTTTATGCACGTTGAAGTCTGCATTGCTACCAATCTTCTTTTATTTCGTGGTGCTAGTCCACACAATATGTCACCAATTCAGTTTAGGGCTGGTAACTAGTGTTTAAACCGGAACCTGGCCGGAACCATCTGCTTTTTGGATGGATAGAAACAGTGACTGCAAGTAGGGTCGTAAAATCTAGCAATTTTGAGATGGTGTATCGAGACAACATGATACATCTGGCAATCCTGCTAAATTTAGTGTACAGTAGGTGTGTCGGGAAACATTTTTACAAATCCGGTACAAATTTATCTTGTGGTTTACATCGAACGCCAGTAAGGAAGTACCAGTATCCTCAAAATTTGACGTCTTAATGTAAGCAGACTTGCACGTGTTTAACTGGCAATGGAAATGTGAGATGATTTGCTGTGGATGAGACCTTACAAAAAGCTTTGCTAAGTTTTCATCCCTGCAAGATAAACCCATTCTAGGTGTCAGATGGTAAGTGCAAACCAGGCTTACATATTTTCCCGCAAATTTTTCTGAATATTGAGGAACTTCTAGTTGGGGATAATTATCATTATTATTATATTACCTACAAAAAATCCATAAAAATCTATGGTAGAAATATGTAAATCGTTCAATTCCCTAGATCCAGAGTACACGTGGGAATGTTCGTAAAGAAAGATGTTCACTATGACCTCAGCACCAAGGAACTATGTAAACCCCCTTAGTAAGCTTTTAACGCCATGGATTAAATTGCTTATCCTTTAGAGAAGGGGTGGCCAACCTGTCAGAGACCAAGAGCCACTATTTTCCACGTGCTCCTGTAAAGAGCCACATGAGACACTGGGGCACACATGCACAGGAATCATGTGTATATTTTTAATGATAGTATATATTAGCTTTATTTTTAATCATTCAATTATTATGTTGTAAGGCGAATGGAAGGCCCCTGGTATACTAGCATTCTGAAGAGCCACCACATATAGCTTTTGCCGGCAAAGTTCAGTACCTTTTGGAAATTCCTGGTCATTATTGCAACATGAAAATTGAGAAGCAATTACTGTTTAAATTTGCTTTGAAAATGATAGTTGATATTGGCCTTTAAGAGCCCCGGAATGGCCACCCCTGCTTTAGAGGGGGTCTGTCATGGAATACCCTTAATGGCAAGCTAAATTGGCATCCTCTCTTGAGAAATCTAGAAAGGAAATACGTAGCTGGGATGACGGTAATTGTACATGCTATATTTCTAGTTCATTTAGTTCAATTTTTGTCATTATTCTGTAGAGTAGATAGTTGGCGTTAATTAGTTTTATAAACTACATATTGATTTTTATGATCTATCACAACTTGTTTCCAATTCTCACGTTCATTGTAATAATCTACCAGCATCGTATTGTAAGTCTAGACTTCATTTGATTCTATCCAGGATTTGAGTGCTGCCCCCGTCCGGGGGGAGAGGCAAGCTTCTATGAATCTATAATTTAGCCCCTAATAGGGGAACGTAGCCCCCCTATTTTCATATATTTCATATTTCTATGTAATTATTTCTATGTATTTCTATATTTCTTCAACATTATTTTCATCATTGAATTATTCACTGAATGGTATTGCCGCTAATTCTATTTGGCTTGCCTCTAAAAGTTTTCAATACGTCTATGAATCCAGGTCTTTTACACTTTGGTGGTCCAAGAGGCGTGTGACGGATGACAGCGCGAGGGATTGCTGCTATTTCTCGAATATTGGGGAATCAAAAACTTGTTTTAAGAAGGTACAGTTCCATCAGTGTACCTAATAAAACGCAATTTTCAAGGAGAAAAATGAAGATTGGTGGAAAAACTACTAAGGAATCTGAAAGACTACACAAGGGCAAAAGATTTCAGGACGTTGTTGGGTGTTCTGCTGAATTTTCTTCAATGAAAAAAGAATCCATTTTTCTCAATCATATGTTCCAAGTGTGTATCAAGCCTAGGAACTTGGTATAACTTGGTGTTCTTTTCAGTGATATGTGTTGGGGAAGGTCACCACAGCCTATATTCAAAGCCCTGACAATGGCATAAAGAAGACAGATATAGAGAGCATAATCAGAATTACGTAGACAGGAAATGAACAAAGAATGCATACAGTAGCTCGTGGTTTGCAGTGATTTGGCTTCCACCAGCCACCAAATTCCACAGTCCCTCCGTTGTCAACAGAAAGAGAATCGAGCATGTGAATGGTATCATGCAAGGCCTTTACATTAATTTTCTTCTGTCCCACTACAAAAGCAAAAAGAATCAGCTTTAAAGGCCTATCATCAATGGCTCTTAGAATACTAGTAAACAGTGAGAAACAATCCTTCAGTTGGATTAACCGCAATAAAACATTAAGGCAGTCAAGAGCCTTTGAATTAGAAATATTGCCTTACGATGAAGGTCAATTTCAAATCTCATACTTGAAATGAATACATATATGTGAATATGAGTATATACATATACATATACATATACAAATACATATACATGCATATATATATATATATATATGTATATATAAATAGCAGAAATGCAGAAAAGGAAAAGACAGATTCTCTGTTACTCTGAGTTTCGTGCGAAGGCACTCATCAGACCTGGATATGGTGGTGAAGACAGCACCCTCTATGTGATATATATATATATATATATAGGGATTAGCTAGCATTACGTTGAAAAAAAATTCATTCAAATTCTGAGAAGCTTCGACAGTCAATTTTGATATATTGGAAATGCTATCAACCATTGGGCAAGAAATCGTTCTTCGCGACATGTCGTTTTTTGCGTTATGCTCCAATGTGACGTGACTTTCAAGGGAACTTCTATTTCACAGAGCCCAATTCCAGCTAAGCATCCATGGATACGCATGACGAAAATAAACAAATCAAAATATCATAACAACCAGAAAATTCAAAGGCCATCTCTCTTTGAAAATTAAACTAAAAAACTGTATGGTTAAAAGAGAGAATTGAAAGGTGCGGCGTGGAATTCCCGACTCCGTAAAAAGAGACAAGACTTAGGAAATTGTGGATAGGAACACAGTGTTAATAATTTACTGGGCTGACGTCAACATTTTCATAGCATTGCCTTAGTATGGATATCTCGCCTTAGCTGTGTCCTGTTTAGCTAGCTAGAGTTCCTTGGAAAAATTAATTCCTAGTGTGTTATCAGAACCATGGCGGTTTCTACCCCGTTCAATTCGCATGGCTTCAAGGCTTGAAGTTCAAGCACAGCATAGACCTCCGGGATTAGCTGGCATTTCGTGGAAACCATTGGCTAGGTTCATTTTCCGAGAACACATGAAAAGACAACACAAGCTCATTAAATCTGCCAGTTGACATTTGAATTCTCCAGTTCTCAATTTCAGACAAATTTGTTTTCATAGCAATCATTGACAAAGTTTGCCCTCAGAACAAGACCCCGCGAATCAAAGATAACATCCAATGCTGGCAACTTCATCTTGTCTCTAATCTTCACCACATTTCAACTCTTTGAATTATAGATGAATGGGAGAATGCTTGTTTTCGTGCACGAAACTACCTAGAATAACGCAAAGGAAAGCGGAAATTCAGTCAACTAAGGAAGTTTTCCAAAGGCGAGAAAGAGGACGTCATCCAAAAAGATGGGCCGACGCCATCCTCCAACATTGCGGCCTACCTCTTCTGACTCTGGAAAGGAGGGCAATGAGAAGACAGAGCCTTCTTGTGACACATGAAGCGAGGGACGTCAAGTCCTAAGCACCAAAGAAGAAGATGAAGAAGATCCCTAATTCGAACGCTCTTGGGAGGTCGAAAAAATGTTCGAATTGGCAAAAGTTCAGAGGTCCTTTGTTGGGAGATTCCGTGTGACCTGAAGATTTTGTTCCGATGAGTAAAATTCAGATTACACGAGTTTTGACTGGACAGGGTTGACTGCATAACTCCGTACTATTGAGGCGTGCTGTTATGGGTAATACGACGATGAATTTCACTATGCCCTAGAATACGGAGTTCCTTATGTGAGTCAAGTTCATCCTCAACTGTTTCCCACGCACCACGTATCCCATCATATGAGCAAAGTAGGCTCCATGGATTTTATTCCCATGTCCAGTTAAGTTATTAGTCACACACAAGTGGGCCTTGGGCAACATATGTGTTTATTTATAACATATCTGCCTACAAACAAACATGTAGCCCTTTGCAAAAGGAGAGATCTCGCTAACAATGAAAATGTGAGCAGGTTGAAATTGCACGAAAGACGTTGCCAAAATCTCTACCTGCTATCGGAATCTGGTTTATGAAACATCCTGTAACTAAAATCGTTTAAGAAAAATACTGTATGCAATTACCTAATTGTGCACCACCTTCCGTGCAATAATTTCTGGTTGTGTTGCTTTTATTTTGATTACTTGATGCTAACTTGTCCGAGTTCCATGACTCTTCTGCATTGCCTTTCAAATCGGCCATTCTTCCTGTGTTTGTGTCTTTTCCAATTATTTCCATTCTCGAATCATCGCTATCGATTCGTACATTAAAACTTTCTCGAACGCCAATTTTCTGTTGAAATTTCTCTACACCCTCCAGCCTTTGCAGAAGGGCAAGGTCCGACCGAAGTCTATTGGTATCCTCTGACCTATACATTTGTAAAACTACAAACATAATCAATAGATTAATGACAACTGTAAGAACCAGCAAAAATTCAAATTTCCTGTGTACGATTCCCATCACCACGTTGCCTTCCGCACTGCCACGGCCTACTAGCATTGCGAGGCGTTGTTCTTGTCTCCTTGTTTATCCTACGCACTGAGGCTTTGCGTCATACACCCCCGGTTTACCGCAACCATATTGATTTCTGCTTCGCTACCACCCCTGCGCATGCGAAATCGTCCATTATGCATTCTTTTACCTATCAAAGTAATATCAAGGTAATAAAATTCCCTTTGGCTACGTGGCGATTGGGAATGCTAGGAGTAAGAGCTATTCCCAAGCGATGATCCGCCAGCATGTGTACTCGTGTGTTTTCGGCAATCTGCACAAACGCCCTAGCGAGACAGTCGTTTTATTCGCAAACTTCTTGTAAACTTTTTTCAAATTGCACTATCCTCGAAGGAGCCGTCATCAAATGATTCATGGACTCTCCCGAGATTCCTAGTCGTTTACTAGACACCATCTACATCCCGAGGGGAAAGTATTCATTATTTAAGAAATTCCTATGAACGCGTTTTACTGCTGAATATGCCATTATATTGCGCCATGGTTACCATCCACCTGCCAAAATGCCTTTCTCGTTAAAATATGCTACATCCCCCCATTTTCCTTATAAGATAATAATAATGATGATAGCACTAATATCCAAATATTTTTAACTGGATAAACATTTCAGCTACTTAAAGTTGTTGTAAACGTGTGTCCAGAAGTTCATAGCGTCCTTGCTCCGAATTTTCATCATCAAAAGGCTTTAGTAAGGGCATGTGTATACTCTTTACTGTTGGTAGGGCTGTCGAGAGCCAGCGTGGGCTCCGGGGTATTTCCAAGGCATCGGGCCCCAGCAGGTTTCCAAAACGGTTGAGAATGTGTGTTATAGGAATTCTGCGGGCCACGGAACTCCAAACCCGCCTACCCCCCGACGGTCCTGTGTGTTATATGCAAGCTGCGTTATATAGCTTGCTCGATTCCATGCATAATAGAAGTCAGAAAGTCCGATAGCATTTCATATTTCCCTTAAGGGACGTAGGGACTGGGGGCTAGAGGGACCATGCCCCCCCCCCACTTTTGGCAAACTATGCAGAAGTGCCCCTATTAATCCAAATGTGACCTTTCGGCATAATCATTCTTTTGTCCAAATTCTCAATGTCGGATAAGACCCAAAACGATGTTTGTAATCAAGGCTTTCTATGAGGATGATTGTCAGCATTGTTTCCATTAACTTTGCATTATCTGTGGTCACACTCTGTTATTATCGGTCATCTCTTATTGCTTTAGAATGTGCCCTTATCTGACATGCCCCCCCACCCCCAATTTTTAGATGCTTCTTACGTCCCTATTTCCTTATCACAATTGTGAACCGTGAGGGATTTGCACCCTTATTCTCATCCAGGCCCGGACGTTTTCCAACATTCGGTACCCTAGATGGTCACCGTCCTGTTATGTTTAGCCGCCCTCCACAATTGTTTCACAGCCCTATTTTTCTACAGAAGTGCCTTAGTCGGTGAGGCTTTGCCTTTCAACGATTGTCAGAAATTTCCAAGCACCCATTAATTTGGAATGTTTGTCCTTTGGATGAGTTTATTTGTAGTCTTGAATACCTCCACATTCCGAAATCTTCCCACCTTATTTTAGTGAAAGGCTGCGAGGAGAGGGACATACGATCATGTTAATTGATCTTAGATTTGAACGAGGCAAGTTGTAGGATTCAGGTAAGCAGGGAACAGGAAGACGCTCCATAACTTGCATGTTCTTGGGATGAATGATAATTTGTGGGATTTTTTTTATACAGATTTGTGTTGGGGAAAGGCCATGGTTGCCTATACAAAGCCTCAACAAAGGAAGAAGGAAGAAAGCGAAAGGCTAAGAGGAGAGAGGGATGGAGTTCGTGGATCAGACAATGCAGTATCGTAGCATAGATAACCAGCATGATAGATTACACAGCCGCCTAAACCTCACATTCTTTCAACCAACAACAATCACTGTTGAAGCAAACTGGTTTACACGATAAGATGAAGGATTATGTGCAATCAACCGAGAGTTTAATGCTTCAGCTTTGTTGTTATTGTGGCCGTCGTAGGGCGCAAACCTTCGTTCGCTCCATTTTTAGCCACTGCTTCACAAGGCTCCTAGGTGTCATGAGACAGCATGATTTTGCTCACGCACAGGGCTTTTCATGCAGAGCCCTAGCATTTTAAAGGGATCTTCCTACGGGGGGTCAAACTGCGAGGGGACACGAATTTCAGAAAGGGCTGCTCAAAAATTCCTTTCGAGTATCACACATAGTTCCTTCGGGAAATAATAGTGAAATAATATCAAATTTCAAATAAATAATGATCGAAACTGGCTAATAAGTTCATGTTACTTTTTTACCCCTTCCTCTGTTAATTCAATATTTTACATATCAAATACGTAAGATGGGTTCTGAACCATGGGGAAATTTTCACTTCACTGCGGGGAAAAGCATTTGGCCTGCGGGGGCAAATTTCCCCGTAATGATAATGTAGAGAATTGCTGTGAGCTGAACATCTATTGTTATGTCAGTGATTTTACATAACAGACTGGGAAGAAGAGCGGAAAGCCTGACGTGAGAAGAGCAGGCAGGGCTAAGACAAAACCGAAGTACTGTCAAAACGAGCCTTACACTGTAATCCATTTTTGACGTAGGGCCCCTTGAAAACCAGCTTATGCTGCAGGGAAAACCTCGTTATAAGGATCAAATGTGAAACTATGGTGCTCACACACCTCCCTCAAAAGGGTATTCATTAATTCATTAAAGCATGTTTAAACAGCCGGTTGAGCCACCAAAACCCGGCGATAGGACAGCAAGCGATGGAGACTATGCTAATATTAGCAAGCTCAAGGTTTGACCAGACATCTAACAGTTAAAACGATGATGGGCAGTTTTTGATCTTTTGCAGTAGAAAAGGCAGGAGGATCAAAAACTGAAACCTAAAGACTCAAAACGATGAAATCTACGGAGATCTAGAAGGGCCCCCGGAAAACCAGCTTATGCTGAAGGGCAACCCTCCTTGAAGGAATCAAATATGGAATATGTAAAACATAAGCACATGAAGGTATTCCATCAAAAAGGCATATGAAACATTATGACAGCATCGGCAATGGACTGATGACAGTAATATAAATGCTTCACAATGCACATGGCGATTCTTTTCGGATAGAAACTCAGCACTCGATTTGTTCCAGACAAACGTTGGTACTTGACAATGTTGTATATTGCCCCTACAACAGAATGTCAGGAGCTGCAGTACCGAAGGCGGTTTGGCAAGATCAACTCCTGCGACGCGGTTGGTGCCCAAGCAGTATCGACACTCGTCCGGCTGGTCAGGCTGAGCCTGACTAGAAGCTTCCAGAGACAGGTTTTAATGAAATCTAGTCTAAAACCGTAATTGAGCCAATAATTATTCTCATTCTGCACCAGCAATTCTTCTTTACCGTTACGGACAATTTTGACAGGCCTGCATTTTGGCTTTGTTTATTCCTTCTGGTGTTCTCCGGTCAGGCCATCAATAATGAGCCTGACTGACGTAACATTTTTTTGATGAATGATGTGTGGAACCTATCGTTCATAATATTCTGGTCAGGCTCATCTGGTTGATCATCCAGGTCAAAAGAGAAAGAAAACGATGAAACAGTACATTTGAACAATAAATTCGACTCTCACATTGTGATTAATTAGCAAAATTGTAATTTGATTGGGTGATATAACAATAATTTAATTTGACCCCTTTGAAAGCAGTAGAACAATAGCGCTTTGGTCAGGCTGGTTTGAAATAGCCTGACATCGATACACGGCATGTATTTCCCTTCAAGTATTGAACTGCCACGTGCTTCACGGAGGTTATCATGAACATATTTCTTCAACCCATTTTTATTATGAATCAGATTCAGGCAGCAAGCATAGCATCTCGGCAAGATATAATATTGCAATTGCAGAGGAAGCCTTTCGGTGCCAGAAGTTCAATGCATCAAAAAATTCCTAGTTTGCCTAGGGCGAAGCCTAAGCTAAATATCAAAGCTAAAAGAAGGGTATTTCAAGAGGAATGGTATGAGAAGAAAGAGTGGTTGTGTGGTAGCGAGGGTAAAGGTGCCTTCCTATGCTTGCTTTTCAAGCGAGGAGCTTTGCAAACATGTTTAGTAAAATTGGTATTGAACTAATTTTACTAATAATTAAACGGTCTCACCCGAAGCTTTATTGAAAGGAGATGGTTAACTCAGAAAAGACTTCGTGTGTTCCTTCAGTAAACTCAAAAACTCAATTCCCTATTTACCGCCAAAAAGCTAAACTAAACATGCCGTTACCAAAGTGATGAAACAAGAGGTTATTGTATGAAAACTAAAAGCTATTATTGAGTTAAGTGTAAAGTAGCGGAAGAAGTAAAGAAATTGAAGTCAATGAAAAGTGTTGATATGGTGAGAAATACAGTGCATGTAAAATAAAGAAATGACGTTAAATATTGGTGCTACTACACATGGATGGAGAACGGGTATACGAACATGCGACTTTCCTTAAATGATCCTGTTAAGCATGAGAATTCGTCTCGAATTCGTCTGTTAAGCATAAGTCTCATCTCGAATCCAACAAAACATGGAACCCAATGAAGGAATCGATGTGCAAGCCGCCAGGTTGAGGAGGTTAGAAGTCGAGAGACAACGAAATGGTGAAACAAAATAGAAGTATTTTGGAAAAAATTATTGAGGCCGTCCTTTACTTGTCAAAGGAGCTTCCTCTTCGGGGGCATGGCGAATCAATATGCAGTTGTAGTAACGACAATTACAGGGTGCTCTTTGAATGCTTCTCAAAGTTTGATTCTATATTTGAATGCAGGCTTTGTAATTATTAAATCTCGCTAAAAACCTCTTTGTTGAGGTTCTGGGACCCATTGCAAAACCGTGTTTGTTATTTCCAACAATTTTGGATCAACATGAAAAATGTTGTTAGCACAAGGTTTAATGAATTACTGCTTGATTAATCAGATCCATTGCATTGAAGAAATATCACCACCATTGCAGCCCTGTTACCTCACAATGTCCAGAAGCAATAGCAGCCTCGCTTTCAAATTATAGCATTTCTATTGTTCTATTGTCTCGTTTTTGTGTTGCTAAAGGGGTGCTCTCTATCATGCAAATGTGGGCTTGCGACTGCTTGCAGTTGCCTGGGCTCAGTTGGCCAGCACAAGGGCGAAGGTCATCTCGACGGCCATAGCCTGTTTTGGTCTACGTGCGGTATATCACTCTAAATCGTCCTACTGGTCGGCCTTTTCGTGGCGCACTCAAATAAAGTAACCAGCTCGCACGTGGTGAAAACTAACAGGTCAGAGGGTGCCCAGCCATGGATCAAATGGCGAAGCCATTGGCAGCAGGATGCTGGGTGACTGTAGGAAGCTTGGAGCAGTGCAACTGGAAATTAAGGTTCCGCTGTCCTCATGTCTTGTGCCCCCACAGTACTACTGTATCACCATGGCAGAGATGTTTTCTCGTAGTCAGCAGGAGACTGCGATCTGAGAAAGAAACTTCGGACCTCTACTTAGATCATACCTCACCCCAGGCCACCTCTTAACATGAATTCAAATAATCCAAACATATACCACCTCGTCCACCGCGTGGGTGAACAAGGGACGCATCTCTCAGTAGGCAACCGGGCTGGAGATGATAAGTATGCGACTGGAAGGAAGAAGAAAATATCCATGCGGAAACCGTTCAAAATTGGAACTTGGAACGTCAGAAAGCTAAAAGAATACGGAAAGCTAAATACGGTCTGCGATGATGAAAAGGTGCGATACCCGAATACTAGGCATATCAGAAACTAATTGGAAAGGGCAAGGGAGTTTCAAAACGCAAGAAGGAAATCTGGTACTATTTTCTGGAAAAGAGCCGCGCTAATAGGGTATAGTCCAGTTAATGGCAGACTGATTAAAGTTAGATTACATGCTAATCTCTACAATATATCGATTATACAGTGCAATGCCCCAATGAGCCTTGCAAGTGATTAAGAAATTGACGCATTTTATGATGCGCTGCAAGAGAGCTTGGATTCCCTACCCAATAGAGACGTCAAATTCATCATGGGAGACGTGAATACCAAAGTAGGAAAAGTGGGTGTAAGCGGTGCATCTTGTGGAATGTTTGGTCTTGGTATTCTGAACGAACGCGGAGGAAAATTAGTCGAATTCTGCGATGCAAACAACCTCGTGATTACAAACACATTACTTCAGCACCACCCCAGACATTTTACATTTGGAAGTCACCGGACCTGAAAACACGAAATCAAATTGATGACATCATGTGCAATCGGAAATGGATAAGCAGCGTGAAAGACGTGAAAACAAGGCCAGGCGCTGATTGCAACAGCGACCATCAACTTCTTAACGTGGTCATAAAGTTAAAACTGAAGAAAATGACAAAGTCCCTTCATCCTACGATGTTTGACTACAAAACACTAGGCGATTATTTCAGAGTAGAAGTTGAGAACAGATTTGAAGCACTGCTTGACTGTGATACAGACAGCAAGACACCCAATAAACTCTGGGAAGATGGGAAGGAAGTACTTCTATATGTGGCTAAGAGTAAAATCAGCACAAAGAAAAGAAATAACAGAATTGGATACCGGATGAAACAATTACACAAGCCGAAATAAGAAGGGAAATGAAAGCTAAAGGTGTTGACACTCCAGCCGTAAAAGCAGCATACCGTTTCGCAAAACGAAAAGGTTCAGTGTATGATGAGGAATGACAAGGATAACTTTATAATAGAACAGTGCAGGAAAGTGGAAGAAAACTACATCACGAACTCCACAAAAGACCTATGTCGAGCAGGGAAAAATATCAGGAAGAAATGCAAGCCCTCTAGTGATACAATAAAATCGGAAGACGGCAGTGTCCTATGTGATGGGAAAGACGTCAAAGAGATGGAAGGAGTACTGTGGTAAAATCTACGCTAAAAGACACAACATCATAAACTCTGTTTTTAACTATTCTGAAATAGCAACAATGGAACCGGAACCACTACTTAGTGAAGTACAGAATGCTATTCGGGTGCCGTCACAGATGCTGTAAAAAACGCCGGAGAAAAGGCTGAGATGTTCTATCATAAAATTGTTCTAAAAATTTGGAAAGAAAAAACCTCGCCTGAAGATTGGTTAAAATCTGTTTTCGTTCCTATTCCAAAAAAGGTGACACGTTATAGTGCAGCAATAATAGAACCATTGTCACAGCAGCAAAATACTCCTCAAAATGATTGCCAATCGAATGGAGGAAAAACTTAACATAGAAATAGCAGAAGAACAGGCGGGCTTTAAACAAGGCACTGGAACACGCAATCAAATCCTGAACTTAAAGATGGTCGTTCAAAACAGCAGTGGACACCCTAGAGACTTATACCTTTGCTTTATTGACTACACAAAAGCATTTGACATGGTCATTCAGTAATTGTTTTGGAAGGATATGCAAAGTATGGGGTTCTTGGAGCACATAATTCTGATACTAAAATCAAAGTACGATGAACAAAAAGCCTCGGTGCGTGCGACATATGGGCTCACCGAATGGTTCGACATTGACCAAAAGTGTTCGACAGGGGTGCATTTTGTCACCATACCTCTTTAACCTCTATTCTGAATTGATAATGAGAAGCGCATTGAATGGATATGAAGGAGATGTGACAGTTGGTGGTAAGGTAGTCACAAATTTCCGATAGTTTGACGATGTGGTTTTGATTGCTAGCACACTACCAAAGCTTCAGGAACTGGTTGATGGGGTAAACGAAGAAAGTAAGAAGTACGGACTCTCCCTTAATGCCGGAAAGACTAATGTTATGATGGAAGTACTCAGACAAGCTGCAGACGAAATCGAAAAGGTTACACAATTCACTTGTCTAGGTGCCAAATTCGCTAACACTTATGACGATACACCAGAGATAAGAAGAAGAATCGCAATCGTGAAACAGGCTACAATGTCGCTAACCAACATATGGAAGGATCGGCACATAGCTCTCAGAGCAAAGAGAAGATTGCCATCATCATTGGTGTTTTCAATCGCTGGCTATGGAGCTGAAAGCTGGACAATGAAAGAGTAAAGACTTGAAAGTTTTGAGCTTTGGTGTTACCGAAGGCTGTTGAGAATAAGCTGGACATCTAGGACCACAAACGCGGAGGTATTACAAAGAATACAGCCTGAAGCTCGTACATTAGATACTGTCTATCGTAGAAAGCTAAGTCTAGTCGGTCACATCATTAGAGAAGAAGGAGGACTCAGAAGGACCCTCAACTGGGTACAGTATGTTGTCCGAGAGGAAGAGGCCGGCCCAAGACACGCTTTATAGACGAAATTACTAAAGCCTGTTGTGGTATCCATGCAATGGTCCAGCAAGCTAAAGACAGAAGAGTTTGACGACGATTCGTGAAAGAGGCCACGGCGACTCGAAACCGAGTCAACCGTTCATGACGATGATGATGACGATGACGATGACGATGACTGACTAGACGTAGTTGTCTCGTTCTGATTCTGCCAAACAGCCTGACCACCCCCTTCGACCTAGCCTCGCCACTAGTTTACAGCCATTTCTCTCGCACTGGCCACCATCTCTCTCCTGATAATTTTGATATCATTATTCAAGCTAATGACAATATGGATCCCCTCATATATGAAAGTCTGTTTATCCTTACAGACCGCCCTCCTCAATTCATCAATATCATCTTTCCCTCTCACTTTTATTTTGATAGCCGATCACTTCTTTCGTTTTCTCGTTGTCAACTTGCGTTTTCTCCCCAACCCATTAATGTTTGTCCCTTCTTATAATGTCTACCCCTTCTTATAATGCTTGCCTCCTTCTTATAATGTTTGCCTCCTTCTTATAATGTCTACCCCTTCTTATAATGCTTGCCTCCTTCTTATAATGTTTGCCCCCTTCTTATAATGTCTACCCCTTCTTATAATGCTTGCCTCCTTCTTATAATGTTTGCCTCCTTCTTATAATGTTTGCCCCCTTCTTATAATGTCTACCCCTTCTTATAATGCTTGCCTCCTTCTTATAATGCTTGCCTCCTTCTTATAATGTTTGCCCCCTTCTTATAATGTCTACCCCTTCTTATAATGCTTGCCTCCTTCTTATAATGTTTGCCCCCTTCTTATAATGTCTACCCCTTCTTATAATGCTTGCCTCCTTCTTATAATGCTTGCCCCCTTCTTATAATGTCTACACCTTCTTATAATGCTTGCCTCCTTCTTATAATGTTTGCCTCCTTCTTATACTGTCTACCCCGTCTTATAATTTTTGCCTCCTTCTTATAATGTTTGTCCCCTTCTTATAAATCCGTGGTGATTATGGATCCTGGAATGGGTCCGAGACGTTTATGCCAAATAATGGGTATGTCGTCATATGTTCTTAAGATATCATGACTATTTTTGTCGCCTTCTTAGTTTTGTAATCGTGGCAAATGGTTAGCACAAGCAAAGAAAATCAAAGGGCTTATAACAGACCCCTGTGGTACACCAATCGCTACATTTCTATTAGAGGAGAAAGCGTCAACTACAGACGTTTTCTGTGATCTCTGATTTAAGAACGTGCGTTGCACAACCCTTAGGCCTAGTTTAGACGGCGAATTGAATTGTGTAATCAAGAATCACAAAGAAAAACTATGATTTGCGATGATCCATATTGACTTAAGACAGCTGCGCATGCATAGAAAGAAAAACCGCAAAAGATATCGGAAGCAAAAACGGAAAGAAAATGACTGCTTTTCGAAATAACTCAAAGAATTAACAACTTAATATGATGAGTCCAGTCTAGAGAACAGTTTAGCTTCTCTTGAAAGTGTATGTACACTGCCAAAATCTTGCTCAGATGAATAAAGTGATTTTGAAGAAACAGAGGAGGGCTCCAGTGAGGAAATTCCAGGCAAACTTTTGTAGCGTGAAAGTTCTTTGAATCGCTCCTCGTCGAATGCCGTCCATACCATAGTTCACCAGCCATGAACCCTCGGTAGACGCTTTCATCTCCTTGTTGTAGGCCTTCTATCCGAAGAAAATTGAAGAAGCCACACAATTTGAAAAGATAGTGCAACTCTTACTCGCTATTTTCTGTAAAAATCTCCATAAAAATTTGCCTTTTTCCTCGTTTCTTTCGATTCACGATTTTTCAATGAATGTTCAAGTTCATAGTACTGACTTGTGAAAAAGGAGACAGGGATGTGTTTGAGGACGCCATCTTTGAAAAATCATGAACTTAAAAGCTCAAACACAGTAACCATGGGGACGCCTACGTGTTTGTGAGTGGTATTTGTTATTTGTAAATTTGCCGTCTAAACGAAAGCAAAAATTTGAGACGCTCTATGAAAGAATAATGAGCTCACAAAAGTCGATTTGATTCGCCACGCCTGTAATGCACCGTCTAAACTAGGTCTTTGTCAACTTAGAAAGCGACTAAGTACGGTCCAATGTATTGGTAACATTTTTTAAATTCAGCTACACGACACCAGACACGCGGCCTTTGTCCATACTTCTAAGGACGTTCTGAAAGATCTAAAAGAGAAGGGGTTGTTGAAATGTTGTTCCTAAGACTGAAATGACCTTTGAAAAGGAGATGACTTCCGTGGAAGATTGCATGAAATTGTTCATGACCTGCTTGCTCTCTAGATGTCTTTGCATATTGTACGCAGAACCAATGTGGTGCAAAGCAGGGTAGGAGGGTGAAGAAGAAAAGAGAAACTGAAGAAACATCGAGTGAATAACATTGAGAGATAGACAGGAGCGAGCTTCGTAGAGTGTCTGAGAACATCAGCTGACTGGTAGTGGTGGAGGATCCTGCACCACCACCGTAGTGTCCAAACAGCCAAGGGTTGGCCCAGGGTTGGCCCAGGGATGGCTATGGGTTGGCCCAGGGATGGCCCAGGGATGGCCATGGGTTGGCCCAGGGATGGCCATGGGATGGCCAAGGGTTGGCCCAGGGATGGCCATGGGATGGCCAAGGGTTGGCCATGGGATGGCCATAGGTTGGCCCAGGGATGGCCATGGGATGGCCATGGGATGGCCATGGGTTGGCCCAGGGATGGCCATGGGATGGCCATGGGTTGGCCCAGGGATGGCCATGGGATGGCCATGGGATGGGATGCTCACCTTTAATTCAGTATAAAATTTAGCATGTTTTATAGATTTTACGAATGATTTTCAAAATGGTCGTCTGGAGAACAGATCTTAGGGGCCACCGTGTCTAAAATCAAAGATGAAAATGAAATATCTTTTCTCGCTTTTTATGAGCTTCCACTGACAATGCGCTATACGGCTGAATTTGAGCAAGGAAAAGAAGCCATTATATAGATACGAAAGTTATCAGGTTGCCATATTTCAGCTCCCCATTTGGTTTGCGAAAATCTTCATTTCTTGGTCGATAATTATTCCAAATAGCTGCAGCATCTTTGTATTCGTGTTCTATTCCTTTTGCGCCTTCCAACGCATGCTGTCTCCATTCCCTGTCCAGGTCGCTGACTTGAATAACATTATCCACATATGGTAGCTTGCTATAGTTTTTGCAGAGACGATGGATGCAGGGCTGAGGCATTTTCGGGTTGAAGCAATCCCCTTGTGCTGAGAGCAGGGGGTCAGAGGGGTCACTGACCCAGGGGCCCATAGCTATTTTTTTTAGTAGGTTATGTTGAGGAAAGGCTATGGTGGCCTATACAAAGCCCTGACATAGGAAGAAAGAAGAAAGCGAGCAGCTACTAAGAGGATAGAGAGATAAGATCAAGTTTATTCATCTTAGATTTGAAAGATGGCAAGTTGTAGGAAAGCAAGAGGAAGGCAAGATGTTCCATAAATTGCATGTTCTTGGGATGAATGATGATTTGTGAGATAGAGTTCGGGAAGTAGGCTATAGGGCCCTATGAATAATAACCCAATTGAAAAAATTAGTGTGCATTGCTAATAATCTTTCTAACTGACCCGGGTTCCATGAATCCTCTCCTCTCATCAGCCTTGAATCCACCATGTCATAATATTCAGCCTTCAAGTCAAATCGTTTTTGAATTTCACGTTATGATCTCGATCGTAAAGTTCTGAAAATACTACCGACACGTTAGTAGGTTTGAACCTCTACTACCACGTATAGTCGAAGCAGCCACGCCTTGCATGTAGCTCTTCCAACGGTATGTTATAGCTCTATGGATAAATGTTGTGAGCTTCCTTTCATCTCACATATTTCAAATCGATGAAGTCTAAGGCAATTGACTTGACTAAATTTGACATTGACGCTTGAGGATGTGTCGCAATGGCTTCTCGCCCTGAAACAAACGATTGAATACACACAGCCCGTCCAATTCGTGACCTAAAGCTGCGTTTACACTGTACCGGATCACTTTTTGATCCGATACAAAAGTGTTCCTTTTCCCTCGCGTTTACACTGTACCGGTACAGTTTCACAGCAGTGCAAGTACAAAACTGTTCCTCTTTCCTAGCAGATACAAAGTTGTACGGGATCACTTTTCATCTAGTGTAAACACATGGCTGATCCGCAACACTTTTGCATCGGATCAAAAAGTGATCTGGCACAATGTAAACGCATCCTAAGAGCTCCAAGTATGCTAACGGGAATTTATTTCTTAAGGACAAATTGATTCTATCGCTTGAAAATATGGGATCCTAAGTTGTTTCAGGCAAGAAATAGCACTTTTAAGTTTCATATCTCTCTAGGATGCGGTTTATACATGGTTACGTTTTATAAGCAATTGTAGTCTCTACAGCACTACATGAATGTGAAACATGGACACTGAAAAAGATGGATGCTCTCGATGTGAAATGCCTAAGAAGAGTTCTGATGATATCTTGGAAGCAAAAGAAGACAAATTAATGTGTCAAGAAAGAAATCAAAAGAAGGTACGGGAAATCAGATAGCCTGCTGAGCATCATGAAAATTAGAGAAATACGAGGAAAAGTCGAAGGAGATATCAGCAGAGGAAAGCCAAAAATAGTACACGAAGATGACATCAAATAATGGACGAACGAAAGTGTGAAAGCAACAAGGAGAAAGACTGAAGACAGATGGAGGTGTGGGAGGCTGTACGGAAACGGATGCACCAAGACCTACCAAGCTAAGATTATGATGATGATGATGATGCACAGTCGACTTGTTTCAGGGTGGGCGAACAGACGAAATGTGATAAATTATGGAAAGCCATCAACATTGACATGAAAATAGAAGCTATATCGATGCGGTCATTCATTACCTCTGTTGCTTTATATGGATGGAGACATGGAGGTACAGTAGAAATATTGGAAAAGGTTGGAAGCCTTGGAACGGAGATGCTTTAGAAGACTGCAAAAACATCAAGTGCAGTGACAGAGTAAGAAATGAAGAGGTTGACAGCAGAATGAAGGCACATCTTGGCTACTTTGTGGCCCCTATTGGTGACAGCACGTAGGCGTAAACTGCATTCATCTTTTTTCCTTACAGTTTTCATTTCCTTCTTATTTCCTTACGAATGGCCACATTTCCTTACGGTAGGGAGATTTTCTTTCAAATGGAAGTGCTCACCTGTATAGCTTGTATGGATTCTTGAGCAGAGATGTAATGTGAAATCCAATATCAGATTTCGGCATTGCTTTGATTTTTTCTACTTTTGGTAAATTAGTTAGTAAATATTGAGGAAAGGCCATGGCGACCTTTACAAAGCCCTAACAATGGAAGAAAGAAAGAAGTGAAGCGCTAAGAGGAGAGGGAGCCAGATCAAGTTTATTGATTTTAGATTTGAAAGATGGCAAGTTTTAGGGTTCAGGGAAGCAAGAAGGATTTTGGCTTTTCGCCAAGCTGCCGGTAGATCGTCTATCCTTATCAAATCAATTAGGAATGGTATCATCGCCTTCAATTTTCCAGGATTCATTCGTGATGGTTGATAGTCCAGGAGCTTTTCTATTTTTTATTTCTTTTACTGTAGTTAAGTTCATTCAAAGTTGAAGGTTTGTTGGTATCTTTTTTAAGTATCATTTTTACAAGCAGTTCTGAATAAGCTTTGTTGTTTATCCGCACTTTGGTCCTATCTACTTGAAATGATTACACTATGCTGTTTTGTGTCTTGAAATAGGTCTTGATTAGCCAAAACGTCATGCCGGCCATGTAAACTTATGTCTTGTGCAACGTCTGCAATTTGAACAACGTCTTATGACCTTGTGACCTTGCGACATTTGTTCGCAATGACACGCCAATTAGAAGTTGAATATGTTCGCTCATGTACGACGTTGTTCCAGTGTGTTCGCAAATGGGTCTACACGGTCATACATTTGTTGCGAACATTCTCATACAAATGTATGACGGTGTTCATGAACAAATGATATCTGATCGTGTAGACGGGGCCTAAAGCCTAGAGAATGAGTCTTCTTTCTGATTGGCTCTGAGGCAGACACATTGCCTCACCTGACTTCTAAGAATCTTTGAATTCTTCTATTTCCAACCAACTTTTTTCTGATTCTACACAATCATAATATCTTCACAAGTTATATCGCCCCTTCGTTGCTTGTGGCACAAACTAGTTTCATATTTGACCACGAGGTGAATGGATGCTGCAGGATGTGGCATATGAAAATGCAAAGGCTCCAAAATAGCATTGGTGTGGATTGTCTTTTAAATAAATGGAAGGTGCTAAATCTTTAGGGGTTAGCAATGATCCGAGTAAGCTTAGGCCCCGTTTGAAAATATGACTTCATTTTTTTTATTTCTGCAACACCTTTGGTCAATGGGAGATTTGCAAATATACAAATATCAATCTTACGAATTCAATAGATGCGTGTGAATGTATTTGTGTGTGTGTGTGTGTGTGTACATGTGTGTGTGTGTACATGTGTGTGTGTGTACATACATGTGTGTGTACATACATGTGTGTGTACATACATGTGTGTGTACATGTGTGTGTGTGTGTGTGTACATACATGTGTGTGTACATGTGTGTGTGTGTGTGTGTGTGTGTGTGTGTGTGTGTGTGTGTGTGTGTGTGTGTGTGTGTGTGTGTGTGTGTGTGTGTGTGTGTGTGTGTGTGTGTGTGTGTGTGTGCGTGTGTGTTTAAAAGTCCTTGAAAGATCCCGCAGATAGGCCAATCGTTTTCCTCGACATATAACTTCACGCACATTGGGGTTTCTGTATCAAAACACACCGCACGATACTCAGAGGGCCAATTGTGTGCCGAGCCATTTGCCGGTGCATGATTGCACGAGAGCTCAGTGGTAAGGATCCAGTCGTCAGAGGTTCGAGCCCTATCTTCAATCTGACTTTCAGTTGTAAGCACGAGTGGCCAGCGCTCTGCAAGCTTGTGTAGAAATCACAAGGTGTGGTCACATTGAGAGGAAGGACCAGGACATTGCTCGATAAATTTAGCCTGTTAGCGTCCTAAGCCTACTTCTGGATGCTAGGTGGAATGCATAGAAAAGAATGGGATTTTTCTAAAAAATCATTTACACCAATCAATTCGAGATCAAAGAGAGAAATGACTTTCGTTCATTGCAACCACGAAGCAGAATTTCAACCAAATCCTAGCTAGTCAAGCAAAGTCAAGACGTTTAAGGAACAGGGGAAGAGATTTATTGACACAGGAAAATGTTTCAAGGGGTTTAAAAGTTCCTCGCTCAATAAAAGGAAGGGAAACTTCGAGGATTGATCGGTTCCTAGTTGACAATAATCGCTTCGAATGTTAAATACCAGTGCAATTCATAATGCAGCGTGCATGATTAATTCATTCTTCCTGTAACTAAGTTTGAATCAAATTGCTGGGTACATTGACTTTGATAAAACTACATTAACAACAGTAACTAAGGGAAGCTCTAATTTCTTTCTAAGCTTGTATTTCAACGAGTTAATGCCATCAGTGGCCATTCTTGAGCCGGAATCCTGTAGCAAATTCATCCTAGAGAACAAGAAGAAACATTTTAGATACGTTTTAAACAGCACGAAAATAACGACAGCATTGATGGAAGGATACATTCCTCTTGAAGGCATGAGAGTATCTGTTTGCATCTTTTAAAAAAGAAAAGAAAAAGAAGGAAAACAAATTTAACCCGTAATATTAAATTTTCAATGTTTGGTCTATAACGAAACGTCGGAATGATAATGAAGAGCCCGCTAACAGATATTACAATGATAATAATAATAATAATATAAACATTTATACAGGATAAACATTATCAATACTGCAAGTAATGTTATCAGTAACGGCCCTATTTGAAATTAAAAGTAAAGAAAATTTAAAGACAAGTAGATTCATCCATATACAAAGCAAGTGTTAAACTTCCTTCGATACTTATCGTTAAATTCACAATTTAGACAAACAATCAAAAGTCCTTGCATGTGTCTTGTAAGCTGATCCTTAACAAGAACGATGGAATCTAAGCTGCGGATGCCAACTGGAAGTTCGCTTGTGATATTTATCGTCTAATTACTCTTTTGAGCAGGCTTTTCGCTGACATAAGAAACGCCTTAAATTCTGACAAAGTAAACCTTTTAAAATAATAGAAAATAACTATCATATGAAACTTGCTATCATCATAACCATCATTGATACCATTATTATTTTCATCATAATCATAATCCTCACCATTATCATTGTTTACAATCATTGATACTCTTATCATCATCATTATCATTAGCATCTTAACTGGCATTAATGTTGCCATTATCAATATTTTCATCATTGCATGTATCAATATCACCACCATTATTATGATTATAACTCTTATTTCCATTATTATCACCGTCATTATCAAGCGCAAGCTGTACACAAACAGGATTCGGAATAAGACCGATCAGTCTTATGACAATAGAACGAGTGTTGGATGTACAAGCTACACACACTGTATGTATTGGTATTGGCGTATAGCTACACTTCCATCCTGGCTCCGTCACTGTATACTGTATATACGGTATGAAGAATCTTCAAACTTCCAATCGCAAACCAGGATAACATTTTCCACAAGAAGGGCGGACAGATGAGGGGGGGGGGGGGGGCGATCTGAACCATTCTAAGCCACAGCAAGAGTAAATTCATTGAAATATTCAACTCACATTAAAGAGCAACATCTATTTTTCAAACACAAATAGGAATTTTTTAATAAATAGAAGTAAAAATAACGCTTTTGACCAAGCAACTTTTAAGTTCACTGCCGTGTAGTTGGTGAAGTGGTAAAAGCACCCAATCACGACGGGGAAGGTCGCAGGTTGGATGCAATGCTCATTATCACTTCAGGGTGCCCTCTGCTTGTCAACCAAGCAGTTTGAAAAGAATCCTCAGTCATTTCAGAATCCACAGATATTACACCAACTGTGATTCTGTAACCATTGTGAAGGAGGCTGAGACTAACTGGTGCATTGTCTCAAACAAAGGCGATTTAGAAGTACCGGAGCTCTTTTAATGACAGATTAATAGATGCTGCCTTGTTACTAACTCAAAATGGAATTTCATCAAAGTAAATTTGCTTAATTCAGCAAAAACCACTTAACAAATAATTCGCTGAGTTACAACTGCATTGTAGTTTGTACCATTGTACGTTGGGTTGTACCTTCCTTTCCTGAATGCTCACAAAGACTTCACAACATGCAGCAGACACAAATTGACTGTTCTTTTGTTTTGATTGAAGTATTGCCATTTGTTATGCTTAGGTTGCGTAACTTAACGGTAATCCGTTTTTCATGGAATGAGTCGTTAAGTTTTACGACCAATTAGTTTACGAACATAATTTAATTTTATTACTTAGCCTTCGTATTGGAAGTAGTTGAATGCGTTTGGAGATTAACTTATGTAGGGTTGCGTTCAGTAGAAGATAGAGCTCAGAGTAAGAGTTCTGAACTGAGAGTTAAGATAGCATGATGCTATGAAAATAAAGATCTTCTTCGGTTCAGCTTTCATCCTTTAAGAACAGCATAGAGTTGTTTGGATAGAAAGTTCCACCACAGGGCCCTTACTGATAACAGTGCTTGCAGTACTGACAAGGCTTACCCTGTACAAATATTTCTATAATTATTGCTATTGTCATTATATTTGATTCGAGGCAGATGTGGGTCTTTGCATGTAGATTTCTAGCCTTTAAAAACTCGTTCTAGTTTTGCATCTAAGGTATTCTAATCAGTTAAGTTGCATAGACTGTTACCCAGATGCTGATCGATGCATGAGTGGATACCAAGGTGTCGTCTTTTCTCACGAGCTCTTTAACCACGCGACGATTGGTTGGCTGTATGAACCAATCACTTCCCGTCATCTTTAACACTGTTGTCGCATCAGCCTTATTCCGCTCGTTGTCGGACGCTATGACCAGTGGAGAAAATCAAGTGTCTGCTCTTTTTGCGATGTTAAAGCGTCGTGCATAGATGCGGACAAAGGAGGTGGCCTTAGTGGTTCGAGGACACGGGGACTGCCAAGTTCCCGGCTGGAGGCTAGTTAATTGTAACCACCGACAAATTCCAGTCCCAAGCCATTCGTTTCATCAATAATCCTAGCCTCACCAAATCGCTCCAACCTCTTTCCCATCGTCGTTTAGTTGGAGATCTTTCCATCTTTTACAGATACTTTAACGGACATTGTTCTCAGGAGATCAGGGATATTATTCCAGTTCCTCTGAGGCGTGTCAGGACCACCAGAAGCTCGACTCATTCACACCCTTTCCAAGTTTCACTGCCTACTTCACGAACTCTATCTCACAAATCATCATTCATCCCAAGAACATGCAATTTATGGAACGTTTTGCCTTCTTCTTGCTTTCCTGAGCCCTACAACTTGCCATCTTTCAAATCTAAGATGAATAAACTTGATCTTATCTCTCTATCCTCTTAGCTGCTCGCTTTCTTCTTTCCTCCTATGTTGGGGCTTTGTATAGGCCACCATAGCCTTTCCTCAACATAATCCACTAAAAATAAAAAATAAAAAAATAAAATAACTAACCACTGTCGGCTCCTTCACTGTCCATCAAGCCGCAAATGAGTACCTAACGCAGGCCGGGGGTTCTTCTCTCCTTCTTCGGGTATGTCGAAGAAAATTCAGTTCGTATAGTAGATCACGGGGGTATATTTCGGAGCTCTTAGGTTTCTTCTCCGCGTTGGGGCAATGCCATGACAACAGGTGTTCCAGGGTTCGCTTTGGAAAGTCGCACTCACAAGCCAGGGAATCTGGGAAAGATTCTCATTCGTTTTGGCCACCCCAGTCTTAATACGCTTGAGAGTCACCTATTGTCGCCAATCAATCAATCAATCAATCAATCAACCGATCAATCAACCAATCAATCAATCAATCAATCAATCAATTATAATCACTATTCAAAGTTGGCGTTTACATAGTTTGAGGAATGAAAACTAATTAAAAGAAGCTATTTACAATATAATGTACAATCACGTCTAAAGGAAAATAATAAATTAACAAGCTACATAACGTGATGGTTTGCTATTTACAAATCTTGCAATTGTCTGTTCAGGTCGAATCCATCTGCTAAGTTTGGCAAAGGCGGCGAAGAAAGGAACCGGTACCTCTCAACGTAGCGGTTCTGGATGCTACCTACATATGACAAGGTGTCCCGCCCACAATACTGGTTTCAAGTGTGGTACTCAAACCAAGATGACGAGCTCGGCTTGATTTGAGAATTTAACTAAACAAGCCGCGGAAATTAACAGGGCTGTCTTACCTGTTAGGGTCAGCTCCATGGCTTTGGAAATGAAAGATTTTGATCATGGTGTATCTTCCCACAGTCATTGAAGGTCTTGTCAGCATAAAACCTTTAGTTCGAACTCTGAAATAAGATGGGAGAGCATTGACAAGTCAACTGTTCATATGGATGCTTTGGTTTACACTAAAATAAGCACTGCACGGAAAAATGGAAATATATTCTTGTCTTGCAGAAGATTTTTTCGTTGGACACTTATCAGTGTATGAAACGCCGGATGGTGGCCGATTTTAGGCCATGAAATTATAACTAGATGCGGATTAAGGCACGTGGAGGTGAGCGACCCGAGGCAAATGATTGGCTTCCTGTTTTAGATCGATCATTTCCCGTCACCCTAAACGTTTAACAACCTGAGAGTGAAATGAAATCTTTTATGACCCACACCTATCACATTTATCCTTTTGTCGGGGCTTTGCATAGGCCACCATGGCCTTGCCTCAACATAACCCACTAAAAAAACACGTTCTGATCCGAATCTGGGTACGAGTTCCTTAGTGTTGCTTCGGCCATTACCCAACGCTCCGAACTTTGATGAGTGTCAGACGAAAAGGTATTTGATTTCACATGAAAATATTCAAACACAAGAACACTTCAGCATTAATCGTTAATCTGCGGTACTCCTACGTCGCATACTTGATTTCAAGCGTAGCAGAGACCAGATAGAGGGCTCTGAGCATTCTCTAGGGAAGTGGACCTTATGGGGTGGTTTCCCGTTGCCTTCCTCACCAATAGTATATTGATAGAATTATACAGCATACTCGATATCGAGCGTAGCAGAGACCAGAGACAGGGCTCTGAGCATTCTCTAGGGAAGTGGACCTTATGGGGTGGTTTCTCGTTGCCTTCCTACAAGGATAAATCAACAATAGAAACAGATCTGTCAACCTAGAGTGGTCAAAACCTGGAGATTTTAGATTTTCCGTATGGAAAAACAGGGAGATTTGACCCAAACGGGGATATCACAGTAATTTGATAAGGGAATAAACATACACCTGATGCAATATCATACTCGGCAAATGTTTTCACGACCAAAATGACCATGAGAAGTATCTCTATAATAAATTTCAGTTCTTTTTTCTTCAGTAAACATTATATCTTAATTACACAATTGCCGTGAGTTCGCTTCGACGCCATTTTGAATAGTAACAAAAATGCGCAGTTCAATCAAATATTCGGTGCAGAACCTTCCGCAAGTGTATTCACTCAAACATATACTGAATAATTTCAAAAATAAATCCAAAATTCTTCAAATGAATCACGAATCGCAAAACTCAAACGAGATGTCACAAAGCCAATTAAATAGCAGCAATAGAGCTAATAGATTCTGCTAGACATCTTTAAAACCGGGAGAAAAATGGTAAAAACCGGGAGAAAAATGGTCAAAACCGGGAGAAAATGGTAAAAACCGGGAGAAAAATGGTAAAAACCGGGAGAAAAATGGTCAAAACCGGGAGAAAATGGTAAAAACCGGGAGGGTTAACAGGTCTGATAGAAACCACTGATTTGCTTTCTGCATCGCGGGAGTCGTGCATTTTTTGCATGCTCATCATTCCATGCTTTGAGCGCAGAATTCTAAAAGCATTGTGGGAATCTTCGTTGTACATCGGCACAAAAGTCGGTAGTAATCAGTTTTAGTCACGCGAACGAGCGACAAAGCAACGAACAATTCATCACAGAAATCAGCAATAAAGCGATCAGTCTCAGCGTTCGACTTTGAATGAATCACGTTCTAGCAAACGGGATTAAAACCTACATGCAGCCAACTCTGTCCGATTCGCGTAGCCAGAGCTTTTGTTAATTGCAGGAAATGTTCAGGTCCTTGAAAATCACCTAACAAAAAACCTCTATCATTCGAATCTCTGTCATTCAAACTATATGCAATTTGAACATCAATGATCAAGTTCGCTTCGCGGTAGGTTAGAGGGGGTATAATATTTCTCAAAGACTTTCTATGCAGATGCGTGTCCTGTAACAGCTCGCTGTATAGGCGAGGAAGGCGAAACTATGTTCCCATTCTTTCGTGTAGTATTCAACGGTTGGAGCAAGAACCTAGCTTTGCTTGAAATGAAACCTCGCCAGAATAAGTTATGAATTCATGTTTCATGCAATGCTTGTCATAATTTGAGAAAATACATAAAAATGATGCAAAAATAAAATGACACATGCTCTGCTGAGGGCAAGACAAAAACACTAAATAAACAAATAGATGAATAATAGATAAATAAACGAATAAATGAATAAATCTATCATTCGTATACTGTTGAAAACAATTACGCTTACAGCTAGAATAAGCTCGCCGGTGGTAAAGCCAGTAAGGGTTCGTCTAAGAATCGGAAAGTTCCTGGTCCGAAACCGAGTCAGTTTAATTAATATGACCTGCACAGGCACATCATATCATGAAAGATTGTGTTCAATTTATTCCAATTGGCTTCTAAGACTAATAACATACTAAAGCTGATCAAGGCAGCTTCTACTAGAAGTCAATTTCAAGTAACTAATAAAGAAAATAACACACGTTAACTAACACCTAATTTCAATTATTACAATAACTGATAAAAGTCTTTTCACCATGAGAATTATATCATATCATATTATCATAGCTAATTACCAAATTATATCATGTCGTATAATATTATATAATATCAAATTATCAAATTTCATTTAATGTAACACCCTACATCACATCTAATTATCAAATTAAATCGTGTATCATATCACATCAACTTATCACATAAAATCATATCGTATCACATTATATCATTTATAATATAATATAATATAATATAATATAATATAATATAATATAATATAATATCATATCACATATCATGTCAGGTCCGTCGGAACCAAATCGATATTGGGGGGGGGGGAGCTGCGAGCTAAGCGAGCTGAAATGGGGGTCCAGGGGTGTGCCCAGGAACACTTTTCGGGCCTTTAGATCGCTGGAAAATCCCCCTGCAGTAAAAATTGCACCATTAAAATAACGAAAAATGACAATATTCATATGTCTAATTGACGAGGAACATTATTTACAAATTTTAAATTTTGAAAATGGAACTTAAAAAATCGATAGAAATCAATGTAGCTATATTTCGTACCATCCACCAACGTCGCCTCTCTTTCAGATCAAATGGGTCGAAAATGATAGCCATGTACTCTAGAGTCATTCACAGCAAACGGTTTCTGCTGTCTCCGTGCAATTCATACTCTAAAGGCACTTCGATTTATACACGTACACCATAACAACACTTTCCCATCTTCCTTCCATTGTTGTCCTATCGCCTATGCTTATGTGCCTTTAATTGCTAAATCTGTTTTCACACTCAAATCTTTGTTTGTAAATTGTCTGAAAATCTGCTTTCTACTATCAACTCTTTCCACAAATTCAATCACAACATCGATCAACCTATTATTGCCCACTCTCTCTTTCTACATGAAGCACCATTAGGAGGCTCATTCTGCTGTCTTGTATATTCTTCATGATCAGTTCTAAGTACACTTTCTCAAGACCGGCTCATTTGAATTATACTCCTTGAATGAGTAATAAATGATTTATTGGGATAACTGGTTCACCTAAGAATCAGCTTAAGCTTGCTCTTTACAGCATTTTCTCAAAAAATTAAGGAACAAGCACTAGAATATTATTAAGGGGGGCTGAAGCCCCAGTCCCCCTAGCCCCCGGTTCCGACGGGGCTGCATATCATACTATATGTAATATCGTATCAAATAATATCATGCTTAACTTGGTTTATGAAGCTAATATTACTTTCGCATACCTCTGCATTCCAATGCCTCTATTGTCATGCCATTTTGCTGTTGCAGATGTTTCGGCATACGCTTACCTTATTTACCTACATGCTATCGTCACATCAGTTACTTCGTGTAAATTCAGCCCATAAATATTGTTCACGAAAGCAGGCAGTCATTAATAAAAAAACAGCCAGATTACCGCACAACTCATCCTCTCTCTGGCCCCGTGCTCAAATTACCTTCCCTCACCATTCTCAGTGAATAGGCTGGTGCCCATCAACGTTTCATTAGCCTTTGGGCGACACAAATGTGCAAGCAGAGTGAATGCTACAGTTGGGGGGCTGCCCATCTGGTAGCCCTGTGTGTTTCACTCCCATTTTCTTTCCCAAAGTTCTGAATGCTAAGCAAGGAAATAGCATGTATCATCTTTCAAGTCTTTGGTATGACTCGACCGGGTATCAAACCACATCTACCACATACAAAGCGAGCACTCTACCACTGGGCCACGGACGCTGTATCATACATTAATTTCATTCTTTTTCTTTTGCTTTTAATTTCATTTTAGGAGAGTGGCCCTTCAGCAAAAGCTAGATTTCAAGGGGGCCTCCATTTACTTTACAGTATAATATAATATAATATAATATAATATAATATAATATAATATAATATAATATAATATAATATGATATAATATAATATAATATGATATCATATAATACAATATGATATCATATAATATAGTAAGTAAAAGCAAAGCAAATAAATACTAAAATTAAAAATACAACAGGAATTTCTTGAAAAAAAGTAAAAATTAAGTATAAAATTAAGGAACTAAAAAAACAAAGGACTGAGAATCACCCCAGCAGTTTAGGTCCTAATGCTGTCCCAACTTAAAAAGAGGTGATCGTCTTAGAATTCGTTGGAATAGAGCACGTTTCAAATGGGCAGCTACCGCCCGACCACTAGGAAGATTCCCAGTCCATCAAACGATGTTTCTGTACATAATCTCAATATAAGGATCATCATCATGATACCATACATACATATATCATATATCATATAATATCATATCATAATGATGATAATAATAATATACGAATTTGTATACAGGAACAACCTATCAGCATGTCAAGCATGCTGTTATCATTAGGGTTCTGTAAATATATATAATATAATATAATATAATATAATATAATATAATATAATATTACATATAATATAATGTAATATAACATCATATCATATCATATCATATCATATAAAATAATATCCTATCATATTATATCATACAATACCATATCATTTAATATCATACAATGTCATATCATATCATATCATATAATATCATATAATATAATATCATATCATATAATATCGTATCCTATCATATCATATCATCACTTCATATAACATAATACCATATAATATAATATCGTATCATATCAAATCATGATACCAAACATGATATATAATATCATATATCAAGTAACATAATATCATATCCTATCGTGATATCATGTACAATATATAAAATCATATATCATATGATATCATAGGATATCACACCATATCGTATCAAATCATATCACATCACATCACATCACATCACATCACATCACATCACATCACATTGTCATATCATACATCACATTACATTGTCATATCATACAACACATCATTCATCATTCAATATCATATTTTATACTATCTCACATACATTATGAAATATAAAATAAAAAGGAGATGTGGGCCCTGTTGCAAAAAATTGAACTTTAGCTCCATAAGTCAAGGCTAACCATTTCAAGCATTAGCTATTATCATTATTATTATTATTACTATTTTCAACTCCCTCGTTTTTCCACTGATAACGGCAATATGCCACCCCACAGTATTCTTCCTTTTAATCTAAAAAGAATTCAACTGAATTTTTCATACAAACCTTGCGTAAAGGTCGTCATCCTCTCCACCCCATCCCCAAAACAAATTTGAGAAGCCGTTGATCTCCTCGAAGTCTTTTCGTTTAAAAGCACCGACACCTCCAAATATACTTTCGTAGGGAAGGCTGAAAAAAGGCATATTGTAAAGAAGTTTTGATCATTCAATTAAAAATACAAGAATATATTACGGAGAAAGGGTAGGTACTGTTTCGAAAACCGTCCGATGCTCTGATACGAAAAGATTTTAAGCAACTAAATGGATGACATTTTCTGGGCCACATGATTTGCAAAGAGAAAATCGAATGTTAAGCGCTTCAAAGAAGGATGGAAGATCAGAGAAATGCTAAGGAACACATTTGGCCGCAAACAGAACGTGGCAGAGCTGTTTGCGTGTGCACGGAACCGTCGTGCTTGGAAAGACATAGCATCCGATGCATGGTACATGAATATAACTAATAGATGATAGCATGGCTGCCAAATTAACTGAAATCTGTCGCTCCAAAAATAACAATAGTACAAATATCGCAACGGCAATGCATGACCACAATAAGTACTAGTTAAATACTGATTAAGGAGACCCGTAAGAAAGGAGTAGCTACCATGGAAAATGGAGCCTAAAATGGACCTCTCGAGAGAAGGTACACTTTGAAACCGGGTTAGCCAATGCGGGGCCCATGCCGAGGTCAAAGCTGACATGGAGCCATATTATGGTATGTACAAAGTGACCCTCTATCAATGAGCTAAGTCTGTACGTAAGCATATTTGAAAAGGCTTCGAAAGTCATAAATATACGCTTCACCAGTTCCTTTGCATCTACACGAATCATGCATTACTGGTCTTTGAGCATCATTTTGTTGCAACTTATAGAGCGGATACCTTTCGTTTTTTTTGTTAAACGCATATTTTTTGTTAATTTTCTTGCACTCAGTTTTAATCATTATGAACAATGATACATATTTAATCAAAATTACTGATATTGTCATTATCATAGATCATCATTGATGTTTCGTCCGAGGGCTCCTTGAAAACAAGCTCATGCTGAAGGGCAACCCTCTTTAAAAGAATCAAATATGAGTATAAATACCATTACTACATCATGAAATCAAGGACCCTGAAAAGCGGTCTTTGACGACGGGGTTACCGTGGATAAAAAGAATGCAAACTGAATGATATCATCATTTGTATAACATTTATCAATACTGAAAAGGCATACCGGTAATTGAATTTGTCTATCGCTACAGACATGTGTCGGGGTGACGTCGGGCAGCCATACGAATTTCTGTCGTCTTCTGGTAGAAGGTCGACATCAGTGAAAACAAAGCAGTCGAAATCATCAGTCCTTAGCGACTCTTTGTATCCTATATTAAAGAGACCTGCGCGGTTGAACGGGTCATCGCCCGACTGTTCTATGACGAAAATCTGATAATGGAGGTTCTGTCGATGTAGCACAGGGTGAAGATGCTTTAAGAATATCTTAAGTTGTCGCTCTCTGTTACGAAATGGGATGATGATGGCCACCTGCAAAAGTGATAAAATACAAAACGCTTACAGTTTTGTACATCAAATAGCTTACTGATATCGACTAATGCAACCATCTGTCGGAAACATTCATCATTAGCCTGATTTCGCATTCTTACATTTACGCAAATGTTAAAAGCGCTTGCTATGCCAACTGATCGCTTCTAGGTGAACGGGTTGCTCCTTTAAAGAAGCCTCTTTGTTTGCACAGCTGATTCGTTTAGCAAAGTGTGCAGTTACAGCTACACGTAGTTCACCTCGAATCTGGAGATCAGTCGGCGAAGACGATACTTTACATACACTTATTTTATATATGAATTACCAGATAAGTTTGCTTACAAAATGAATAAAGAAGAGAACTGCAATGAAGTGAGAAAGGTTTCAAATCTTGGATGAATGCTTGAGTGCAACAAGCAGCCCTTGAGTTGGGTTGTTAAGTAAGATTATTCAAAGTAGGGGGAAATTCTTAATGTTATCATCTCAATGGCCAAGGCTTTAAAAAACACGCTACCTACGTTATGGTATAGATTTCAGCAGGAAAATGTTACAAAGCCAAAAGCTCCAACGGTTAAAAAACGAGTCAAAGCCTCTACTTGGGCCACTTTCCGTATCAAAATTGGTAGAAATTGGCCTGAAGCTAACATGGGCTCAATCAAACTATATTTTCGTGTCACAGCTAGACTACCTATTTCCTACTGTAGAATTTTTTTTTTTTTAGTGGGTTATGTTGAGGAAAGGCCATGGTGGCCTATACAAAGCCGCAGCAAAGGAATAAAGAAGAAAGCGAGCAGCTAAGAGAATAGAGAGATAAGATCAAGTTTATTGATCTTAGATTTGAAAGATGGCAAGTTGTCGGACTCAGGAAAGCAAGAAGAAGGCAAGACGTTCCATAAGTTGCATGTTCTTGGGATGAATGATGATTTGTGAGATAGAGTTTGTGGATTAGGCAGTGAAACTTGGAAAGGGTGTGAATGAGTTGAGCTTCTGGTGGTCCTGACAAGCCTTAGAGGAACTGGAATAATATCCCTGATCTCCTGAGAACAATGTCCGTTAAAGTATATGTAAAAGATGGAAAGATTTCCAACTAAGCGACGATGGGAAAGAGGTTGAAGAAATTTGGTGAGCTTAGGATCATTGATGAGACGAATGGCTTTGGACTGGATTTTGTCGAGAAGACAGAGAGTAGATTTTGTAGCGCCACCCCAGACGTGGGAGCAGTACTATGGGCGGATTTGGGATTTGTATATAGTTAGAAGGCGAGAAGATGAGAAAAACCAGCGGGCTATTGCGAGGAATCCGAGCATTTCAGATGCAAATGAGATTGCGTGAAATAAAAAGACCAAGTTGTATGAAAGAAGATGAGATTTCCAGTCCATCACCATTCATAGGAACTGGTGGAAAGTCTGGGTTGCAGAAATGACAACTTGTGTCGTCTTGCTTTGGTTGAAAGAAACTAGGCTGTCTTGACCCAAATTCTCAATGACGGTCAGATCATTGGAGAGAAGAGAGGCAAAGATTTTTCTATGGAGTGGGACATCACAGGAAGCATGGTCGTGTGGGTTGAATGAAAAAGAAGAACTTAGGAAAGTATCATCAGCAAAGGAGTGAATGCTAGTAGACGTCGAGGAAAGCAGATCATTTATGAACAGAATAAAGAGTAAAGGAGAGATAACAGAACCCAGGGGTACACCAGTTTTGATTGAGTGCAGATCAGAGAGGAAGCCATCCACTCTGACGGCAATCGACCTATCAGAGAGGAAACTACCGATCCATTTAATGAGAGTGTGACGGAGAGCAAACAACGGTAGTTTAGAGAGAAAACCCTTGTGCCAAATGCGATCAAAGGCCCTGGAGATATAGCGGTATTACTCTGCTTTCACCGCAGGATTCTAGAGCAGAGGACCAGACACGAACTGCATAGGTGAGAAGTCACCAGTAGATCTGGCTTTTTGAAAGCCATACTCGTGATCAGACAGAAGATTGTTTGTTTCAAGGAAGGTAAGGAGTTGTTTAGTGCTAAATTGCACGCTCTAGGGATCAATGATGAGTTCTGGGGTGGAGATCATGGATAAGGTAATAAAAATTGGAAAGGGTATGAGCGAGTCGAGCTTCTGGTGTTCCTGACATGCCTCAGAGGGACAGGGGTAATATCCTTGGTCTCCTGAGAACAATGTCTATGAAAGTATCTGTAAAGACATCCTTCTGTTTTCTTTTGGTAAATTATGTTGAGGAAGGGCCATGGTGGCCTTTACAAAGCCCCAGCAAAAGAAGAAAGCGAAGGGCTAAGAGGAGATGGAGATCAGATCAAGTTTATTGGTCTTAGATTTGAAAGATGGCAAGTTGTAGGATTCAGGACAGGAAGGAGGAAAAACTGTTGTCTACGGTCTACTCTACACTACTGCACATAGTCCTATTTTAGTAGATCATGTGGAGGAACGGCCATGGCGACCTATATGGAAGAAATAAAAAGTGAAAGACTAAGAGGAGAAGAAGATGCATGATAAAAAATTATAATTAAGACTAAAACTAATTGATGCTACAAGAGACCAAGGATTGGAACAAAAGTTTTGCATAATCTACAGCTGCAGTCAAAGTTTCTAATTAATCTTATTTTTTGTTTGAAAATCTGTAGCAATTGGGACTCTCTGATTTCGCTTGGCAGTGTCTGCCATAATTTTTTCCAATAAACCTAATGGTATCTATGTTTGGTTGTCTTAGCTTTAGGCAAGGCAAGGCTGTTTTCACAAGAGATATATGGTGCATCTTTTGCCTCAGATAGTTAAGTTCGGGACTGGCCACCTGATGGCACTCCATGTTTCACCTCCATGCTCTTTCCTTAAGTGCTGAATGCTGTGTAAGAAGTAGCCTAAAAAACACTTTTTCACAATTTTGTGGGTATCAATCAAGATGGGTCTAAAACCCCAAATTGCAATGAGCGTGTTACCACTGATTTATGGTTACGGTCAGATTCAAACCCTTATCTTATTGATTTCCTCCATGATGATAAATTTACCTTTGCCATTGGAATGCAATCTTTTGGCTTCCATTTTCCACCCTTTTCTACCCATCCTCCATGATTGACTGTATACTCTTTAATAATATCCTCCATTTCTGGGACCCTTTGATCAACTGCCATTGGGCCAACTAAAGAATAAAAACAGTCTTTTCTCATTCATCTATCATTTACAGTCATCTTCATTTATAGCATGTTTGACATGAATTTGAAAACTATATAGCAATGTCTAAGGTTTGTAGAATCTAGACAACACTATTTATTTCAATATTTCTAGTATGACTTTTAATTTCACATCTCAGGTGATACGGCTTCCCTAAACTGCAACAAAATTATTGTAGCTCACAATTCCTAGAAGTAGAATGGTACGGTGACCTACTGATGTCCAAATCAGCTTGAGTAAATTACTTAAGAACACAGGGGTAATGACTTTCTATCCAAAGAAATGTAATCTCTATAAAACAAGTGATGAGCTCAATATGAAATGAAAAAGTATACTTGCTTGTTTGATAGCTGTACAAATATTTTACATAGTAAAATACACACAGACAATCTTCCAAATGGGTTTGAAATTGCATATTGGGCCCAGATATTTACAAATTTGCCTGGAGGCACGTCACTATGCGTATCACATTCATTGATTTAATTTGCACCCAGTGTAGTAAAGTATTTTTAAGGAACAATTTTGACTTTCCACTGCAAAGATAACCATAAATCGTGGTTGTGACAAGAGCCCCTAATCTTGTACAGCAGGGACTTACAGTGTCTCTGTGCCCTAAAAGCATTTGCCTATCGAAAAAGAAAAATGGAAGACAAACCTAAATTTTTCTTTGTGTCACAATGATTGTCCTTATTATTGGTTGCAGCATTTTTGTCCTCATTCTTTGCCACCTCTTGCTTGGAAACATCTTTAGCAACAGCTAATTCTTTAGTAGTTTCAACTTTGACTTCTGGCTTAGCCTCTCCTGCTGATTGTGCTTCGTCTTTTTTGCTATTCTCAGGAAAACTTTTGGTGATAGTTGCCTTTGGTGAGTTTTTTATGACTTCAGGCAAAACTTCTTCAACTTTTGAGGGGGCATTGTGCAAATGTCCATGGGGATCAATGACTAACGCCTCTTCACTGTGTTTCTCTTTGTTCAAATCTATTTGCAATGATTGGACAATGTGAATAGCAGCATCCCTCACATTGTATTTCCGAATAAATAATAAATGCATCATTACAACTGAGAAAATGACTGCCGCTAAGATCCATAAAAACTGGCGAATCTTTGTCATCTTGACTACTGCACTGTAACCTAGAAGGAAAAGTTCCCCAATTTGAGCATGTAGAATTCCAAGTGACGGGGACAGATTATCATAAAGCAGCATTTAGGTATTTCATCAAAAAACAGACCACACAGGTGGACCTTATAATCAAAAGGTGGGGCTTAATTCACTAAAAATATAATGCACTGGTGTGCGTGTTACCTCTCAAAAGAACACTTTTGAGGCTTCCTTGTTACACAAAATATACGAATCTTAGAACAATACATACAAAATGAATTCATGTTTACAAAAATGGCACTTGCAAGGAATGGTAGAGAAAGTCAAAGTCAAACTTCCTTCCTGCACCATTTTTGATGAAAAGGTTTGCATCCATCTCTGCTTCACTAGCCTTTGGGCCACACAGTTGTTCAAGCACAGTGAATGCGACAGTTGGGGGCTGGCCATCTGGTAGCCCTGTATGTTTCACTCCCCTGCTCTTTCCCGTAGTGCTGAATGCTAAGCAGGGAAATAGCATGTACCATTTTCGGAGTCTTTGGTATGGCTTGATCGGGTATCAAACCCAAACCAATTGCCTACAAAGGGAGCATTTTACCACTGGGCCATGAACGCTGTAAATGGTAGGTGGATCAACAGTAGAAACCAAGAGGTGAATCAAGGAATAGCTGGATTAATGATACCAAGAACTGAATGAGGATAACCATAGTCAATTGTTTGAAGGATGCAAGGGATTTTGAAAATTGGAAAGATGTTGCCAGGACCTCTGCTTTTGTGGCTTTGAGTTAGAAGAAAAATCAATACACATAGTGCATTATGATGGGGCCAATCATATATATCTTAGCAGGAATTTGTTTCAACAAAGGTGAAGTTACATTGAGCCTCGTACACAAAACGAGTCTTGACGGGCACCTTGTTACGGAGATAGCCTCCTGGGCCATGACAATGTGAGGTGGGCTGCCAGTTCTTATCTTTGCTATGACTTTCTCTTGGCTTTGAGCCATGTACCCATTTGCTGTTTAGTAGACAGAGGGTGAGGACGAAGAGAAACAGGCATGAAGCAACCTAAAACTCTGATCATTGGCACAGTAGACCTGTCCTCTAACCACTGTGACCACTGCCCCTCTTATGGGTCTTACTGCTGCTCCCGATATCTGTCAAATCAATGACTTCTGGAGATTCAAAATTTAAACAAATTCAAAAAAAATTTGATGAAATTTAGATGATGGCAGTGGTAGGGGGGTCAAGGGGAAGAAGGGTTATAAAATAAAGAAATCATGAAAACATGTAAAATAGAAGATTTTAGAAGCCAAATAAAGAAACAAAGACTTTGATGGTAAGGACATGTGGAAAGAAGATCCCCGCACCATATACTAAGAAGGAAGTAGAAGGAAGACCTAAGGGAAGGCCCCAGAAAACCTGCATAAAGGAGAACTTGAAAGAACATAAAATACCAGAAAAATGGACCGCAGATAAAGAAAAGTGGAAAAATGTCATTGGAAGAATCTGACCTTCTGAAAACAGATTCAAAATGAATCTACTGCTTAGATGATGGCAGTGTTTAACTCAACACAGATTGACTTTCAGTAGTTAACGAACAGCAATAGTAATTTTCTTTGGACCAAAACATCTGATAAAATGGGCACTGTAGTTGGAGATCTTTCTAGCATTTACAGATACTGTCATGGACGTTGCTCCCAGGAGATCAGGGATATTATTCCTGTTCCTTTGAGGTGTGTCAGGACACCAGAAGCTCAACTCACTAACACATTTTCCAGGGTTCACTACCTGACCCAGGCAGTCCATTCCACAAATCATAAATGACTCCAAGAACATGCTATGGATGGAATAGCTTGACTTCTTCATCCTTTACTGAATCATAAAATTTGCTCTATTTCAAATCTAAAACACTGGATCTAATCTCTCTCCTCTTAGCCCTTCACTATCTTCTTTCTTCCATTGTTGGGGCTTTGTATAGTTTGTATAGGTCACCATGGCCTTTCCTCAAACTAATTCACTAAAAAACTAACACAGGCAAGCGAGTGCAATCCTAATATCTTATAAGCTCTTCATCTTTATTTACCCTCTGTTTACATTGATTGCTTCATCTTGCTTACAATTGCCTTATGTCCCCTTTGTTTAGGGAGACTAGATCGCCTTAAAATTGTCGAATTCGTTTCGTTGATTCAGGGAGCAAAGCGATTTTTTGTTGACTCCCCCAACCATGAAAAGCCTGGAAATTTCGCGTGGACTTTAAGTTTAGACCGTTGATATTTTGTAGCGTAACGCTCTCTTCGGAGGAAAACCAACTTGCCTATAAAACGACAGCTTTGTCTATTCCCACATCTGCAAATATTACATGGAATAAATTAAAATAACAAATAATTCCCCCGAATCAAAATCAAATGAGAATAAGTACAATTTTCGATTCAACGCGAAGAGAACTTGGATGACGTTGAGAAGTTGACATGCCGTTGCAAACACCTTTGGTATGGACACAACGCGTTGTTGAAATTAGGCCATTTTACACGCAATGACATAACATATGTGATTATCTACCTTTTACCTTACCTGAATTAAGTGGTCGAAGCCTACTCGAGCTAAATCTCAGTCTTCCATGTACGAGCTTCTCGGATCCTATGGCATCGAAATGAAAGGATAAATTGGAACACGTTTAAAAATTCTTGGCGTATCTAGCCGCCCGTTCCTAAGCGGCGGACGACATGTTCTCTACTCTAAACAACGGCGTAAAATCTTTATCCTTCGCAGAGGAGTTCCTTGTTATACGCGTGCTGCGTAGCACATTCGATTCGTATGGGAGCAGAAACAGACCTCTGGGCCCTGGTTCTTTCCTAGCAAGTGGGTCTTCCCCAAGTTGGGTTTGCCTGGTTTTCCGCTTCCTTCCTTGCAAATAGAACTCAATATCAACCATGCAGGATACGAACCCACAGCTATTATGGTATGGGTTCACACGTTTAACAATTTTATTGGGAAATATCCCTTTTGAAAATACACATCAATATATACAATGAAACTTATGAAACGGTACTCAAAAATATAACGATACAAATGTCAGCTGTAAACCTAATTGGCTGCGTCATGCAATCCAATCTAGCGGCATTACAATACTTTTCTGATTTGAAATTTTCTGGAATCAGAGTTGATAGGAAGAAGCCCAGATGGAAGGGTGAATTCTTTCCATATCATATCAATCATGCCCTATCATATCATATCATATCGTATCATATCATATCATATCATATTACATCATACCATATCATATCATATCATATCGTATCATATCATATCATATCATATCATATTACATCATACCATATCATATCATATCATATCATATCATATCATATCATATCATATCATATCATATCATATCATATCATATCATATCATATCATATCATATCATATCATATCAGTCATATCAGATCATATCATATCAATCATATCGTATCGTATCGTATCGTATCGTATCGTATCGTATCGTATCGTATCGTATCGTATCGTATCGTATCGTATCGTATCGTATCGTATCATATCGTATCGTATCATATCATATCATATCATATCGTATCATATCATATCATATCATATTACATCATACCATATCATATCATATCATATCATATCATATCATATCATATCATATCATATCATATCAGTCATATCAGATCATATCATATCAATCATATCGTATCGTATCATATCCTATCCTATCATATCATATCATATCATATCATATCATATCATATCATATCCTATCCTATCATATCCTATCATATCATATCATATCATATCATATCATATCCTATCATATCCTATCATATCATATCATATCATATCGTATCATATCATATCATATCATATCATATCATATCATATCGTATCGCATCATATTATACCATATCAGATAACATCATTTATATGATATCTTATTATATCACATCTTATGATATCTATCATATCATATTTTATACATTATCAAACGTTTGTTTATATCATGTTATCAGTAAGTTTCAAGTTTCACTGCCTACTTCACGAACTCTATCCCACAAATCATCATTCGCTCTAGAACATGCAATTTATGGAAGGTTTGCTTTCTTCTTGCTTTCCTGAATCCTACAACTTGCCATCTTTCAACTCTGATATTTATAAACTTGATCTGATCTCCCTCTCCTCTTAGCCTTTTGCTTTCTTCTTTCTTCATTTTTTGGGGCTTTGCATAGGCCACCATGGCCTTTCCTCAACATAAACTAATTCACTAAAAAAAATACTAATTTAGTCCAACTTACATACATATAGGTCTAGAAGTTAAAGATCCTATTGACTGCAACTTTTTATCGGTGGCGTGGTCGAGTGATTAAGGCGTAGTGTTTCGAATCTTCTGAGGTCCACTCGCGAGGTTCGAATCCCGTCGTCGGAATCACTAACCACAAGCCAGCAGCCAACTCAGTGGTCCATCCTTCCGAGGTCAGTAAATGAGAACTCTGAGGGCACAAGCACTTGACACAGTTTGATAACAGCCATTCTCAAGTTGAAATGTTTAACCCACTATCAAAATTCATCTTTACCCTACTAATCTAAATAAAAGACAACACCGCGACCTTTTTAATTAGTGGTAAATTCTCCCGGCACAATTTCCTCTTGTCCAACCATTCATTTTTCTTTCAAATCTTGCGAGGTTCGGTTCTTGCTGTATGCTTTAATCAAGGATATTCCAAAGATATCTCCTCTGATAAATGGCTATTCTATTCCATGAGATGTTGTATTTGACTGTTAAATGTCGCTTAGGTTTTTTTCCCTAGCTCATTTATTTTTTACAAAATTCCCATAAAATCGATAGCTGCATATCGTTCAGAGGACAGATAAATTTCAGTCATCAACTTTCAGGCTTCTTACATGACTAAAGCGGTGACACATGATCATTATGAAGGATCCACCTAAAATGGACACAATGGAAAAGCCTGAACAGATTCCGCACTGGTTACGGAGGAGCAGTAGCCCTGATGCATCACTGGGGATACAGAGATAACCCATTCTGCTGATGCGGTGGCCTGCAAACTATGCAGCATCTGCTTCTCTGTGAAAAACTAAACCAGACCTGCACCACAGCTGACATCCACATGACAAACTCAACTGCTATAGAAACAGCACTGTACTGGGCCGATACAATATGAAAGTACACCTTAGCAAATAAGAGAGACACGAATATATTTATCATGAAAGATCGTCCGTGCATGTGTTAGAACTCCGTCTGTTTTCCTATTTGCATCCTTGTTGCAGAAAAACCGTATCGAAGGGCATTGATTGAAATTTGATAAAAGTCACCACATTGCAAATTGATAATGCGTTTCCCCTGAAATAAGCATACTTGCCTATAAAAATCACTGATCCTTTTCGTTGACTTTTTTTGCACAGAGATTGTACATGCTTTTCAAGCTTCAGTTTCGTGTCAATCCCTTGCTTGAAAAATTGAAATGTTATGAAGCCTCAGAATGGTTTCAATAATTTGATGTTAGGACCTCGTCTCCCCCTCTCTCTAATATATATATATATATATATATATATATATATATATATATATATATATATCTCTCTCTCTCTCTATCTCTCTCAGGGTCTCTCTCTCTCTCTCCTCTCAACTTCTCTTGCTTTCTTCTTTCTTCCTTTGTTGGGGCTTTGTTCAGGCCACCATGGCCTTTCCCCAACATAACTCACTAAAAAAAGCTCTCGTTCCCTGCTCAGGCCGAGGAGCATTTACTGGAATCGTTTAGGGCATTGGGGCCCAAAACCCCTTTTGGTACTGCACAGCCTAACTACTTTCGTGTTCATATATTTTTATAGTAGATGGATATGATAAGACACAGGTCGTTTGCGGATTGGAATAAATGATATAAAGTTCTCACATCGTCTTTGAACTCCTTCTGTCGTCCTAACGTCACGAGCAGGAGATGGTACCGTTAGTAATAGCGATCCCAACAAGGGCTTTTTATCACTCCACTGCAGGTGAGCCATTCTGATGGTTTTTTAGGCCGCCTTCCAAAACTAGCGTTATTTGTGCAGGTCTTTCCGAAAAAGCTGCATTACCTTTAGCCAAATTGCGAGTCTCAGAATCTAGCAAGGCAAGAAACAAATCATTCATGAAGATGTTGAATAGCATGGGTCCTAAAACCGACCCTGACGGAACCCCATATATACTGCACAATTAGCATTTGTATGCATACATCTATAGAAAAACGAAACAGAATAAGTAGTATTAGTTTAGAACTCCAAATTCCATGTGTGACAATCTTTGGTTAAACGTATACGAAAAGAATCTAATTGACTACATATAAAAATTCTTTGATTATGCGTTTTTATCTCTCGTTTTTCTATCAAATGCTCAAGTTTTACTATTGAGCACTCTCGATCTCTCGATTATTTTATCACTTGTCTCTTGGACACAATCATTTACGTATATTTATACAATCATACATTAAGCAGTCGCATTCGTATGAAATACTTCGGTCACTTGGTCCGGAACGACGCCCTGGAACATTCTCTATTGACCGTACCTGTACATGGTAAAAAGAGACCAGGCAGGCAAAAGACGACTTGCTCTAGAGAAATGTGAAGGAATTCTTACAGAGTCAATAGATTCTCAAAGCAAAATGCCTAGGTAAAACAGCAACGTTTTCGCTTGATCTTTATTAGAACAGTTTATTTGTAAAATTTTCATTCATTTTGTTATCTATGGTGATAGGTATTCGTGGATAAAAGTGTAGTAATGGGTTTTTTTAAAATCAAGAGAGGCTAACCTCGAGTCAAGTGCCTGATGCAGCTTCTTGAGTGCAGAAGAAACACCAGTTTCTTTTCAGTTGATCAAAAGACTTGCGACCAAAGATTGCAGTATTCATGCAGTCAGTAAGGTCCTGGCCAACCATTTCATTCATTTCCTTCAATTTCTATCATCTACATTTAGACTTAGGTGGCATGGCCGAGTGGGTAAGGCACCGTGTTTCAAATCATGCGAGGTCTACTCGCGTGGGTTCGAATCCCCGTCGTCAGAACCACTAGCCACAAGCCAACAGCCAACTCAGCTGTTCATCCTTCCGAGGTCGGTAAATGAGTTCGTTCGTTCGTTCCTTAACCCGGGTTGGGTCGTGGGAGCACCAGCGAATTGTTGACCACAGTCCTCCAGGCCTTCCTATAGCTCGCGATTCTTGTTGCTCCCGCCAGAGTGAGACCCGTCCAGGCCAAAATGTTGGAAGTCCAGTTCTTTCTATCTCTGCCTTGTTTTCGAGCACCTTCTACTTTGCCTTGTAAGATGTATTTCGCCGTCGTGTCGTTCTGCCTGCAGACATTTCCGAACCATTTCAGCTTGCGTTTTCTGATAGTATTAATAAGATATTCGTGCTTTCTAATTATTGCTTCTTTTCTCTTCCTGATACTTTCATTTCTTATGTGATCAAGATAACTTATTTGCAATAATCGTCTATAAGCACGCATTTCAAATGCCGCTATCTTTCTTTCCATTGCGGATGTAAGGGTCCAAGTTTCTGCTCCATAAAGTAAAGTTGAGATGACTATCGTGCGAGGGAGATGCATTTTTGTTTTAAGGGAAGTGTTGCGGTCTCTCCAAATCCTGTTAAGTTTAGAGAGTGCACTAGTTGCAGTGGCTATTCTGTGTCGCACCTCTTTTTCAGATCTGCCGTCGTTGTTCATTTCTGCTCCAAGATATTTGAATGTATTAACTTCTTTGAGCACTTCTGCGTTTAAGGAAACCGTGTCAGTGGTGAATGCTTCATTCCTTTTTCTGTCTCTCGTAGTGAGAGTTTTAGTCTTCTCCGTACTTATCTTCATTCCCAGATTTGACGCTGCAATGTTTAGTTTGTTTGCTACAATCTGCAATTCATTACGGTTTGATGTAAAAGTTGTAATGGTATGTAATGGTTTGATCTATATCGTCCGTAAATCTTAGGTTGCACAGCTTTCTTCCGCCTATTGAAATCGTTGGCTCAAATCCTTCGAGAGCATTGTCCATTATCTCCTCTAGAAAGATGTTAAAAAGAGTGGGAGATAGAAGACAGCCTTGACGAGCTATGACTGTTGTGTCAAAGCATTCGCTAAAAGTATTGTCAATGAGAACTGCGCTTGTGGAGTCATTGTACAGGGCTTTGATGACATCAATCAAGTACTTATCAATGTTCTTCTTTTCCATAATTTTCCAAAGGGCAGTCTGCCACACCCTATCGAATGCTTTTTTGAAGTCGACAAAGCAATGATGGATTTCTTTTTGCTGCTCGATATGTTTTTCACACAGTATTCGGAGGTTGAAAATTTGCTCTGCAGTCTTCCTATTTTTTCTGAAACCAGCTTGCTCTTCTGATATGATTGCTTCAGCTTCAACCTTTTGAGAATGACTTTCAGCATAACCTTGCTGGCAGTGCTTATGAGGCTAATGGTACGGTAATTGGCGCAGAGTTTCAAGTTACCTTTTTTAGGAAGAGCCAGAAGGATGGATCTTGTCCATTGGCTAGGCCATTGCTTGGTTATTAGAATTTTGTTGCAGATCAATCTCAACAATTCTATCATTTCTTCCCCACCATGCTTTATTAGTTCAGCGGAGATGTTATCATAACCTGCACTTTTCCCATTCTTGAGATGCTTTACTGCTTCTCGAATTTCTTCTTTTAGGATTGAGTTGTCGAATTCTATTGTGTCATCTGCAACAGTCTGTGTCTGGGTTATTTCTTCAAGTGTTTCTTGGTTTCCCTCGAGGTTACAGTTATACAGGCTTTGACAATATTCGGCCCATCTTTTTGCTGCTGCTGTTTTCTCTGTGATAGTATTGCCATCTTTGTCATTAATAACAAACACCTTCGTGTTTTGGCTATTGTTGCGTGTCAGTTATTTAACTAATTCAAAAGCAGCTTTACTGTTGTTACTCTTCAGTTCGTTATCAATCTTAGCACATTCCCTCACGATCCACTCTTCTTTGTCGTTAAGCAGGGCTTTCCTTACTTCTCTATTAATTTTCTTGTACTCTTCCATTTCTTCTTCCGAATTCTCCTTTCTCTGTTTCGCTTTCCTTCTTTTGTCACACATTTCTACTGTTTCGTTTGAGATCCACTGTTGTTTCTTAGCTCTTCTCTGACCCAAAACTTCCTGTGCAGTTTCATTAATTGCTTTAGTAAATCCTTCAGTGATGTTTTCTACATTATCCAAGAGAAGAAGAGGCTGAAAATGGTTTTTGATTCTGACTTGAAACTCTTCTCTGATATCAAGATGGTTAAAACGATCAGTATCATACTTTATGACTCTTTTTTCTTTGACCTAAGCTTTATTCTAAACGTCATCATGGCTAGCTCATGATCACTGCCAATATCTGCGCCGGGAAAAGACCGGGTTTTGTTCGAGTGGATGCTTGATTGATATCGTTTAGACATGATAATATAGTCGATTTGATTTTGAGTAATTCCATCCGGCGAGCTCCATGTAACTCTTCTTGTCTTCTTGTGTGGGTACAGGGCATTAGCAAGAATTAGGTTATGAAGCTTCGTAAAATCAAGCAGTCTGAGATCTACTCGCGTGGGTTCGAATCCCCTTCGTCAGAACCACTAGCCACAAGCCAATAGCCAACTCAGCTGTCCATCTTTCCGAGGTCGGTAAATAAGTACTCAGAAGTAACTCTGAGGCCACAAGCACTGGACACACATTGATAACAGCTAATCTAAAGCTGAAATGTTCCATCCAGTATAAAAATTCGAAATAATTATTATTATCATGCACTTTTTGTCCCATCTAATGAAATCATATATAGCCTCTTTATCATTGCTTGAGGAACCGTTCAAGACGGCATTACCATCATCAATAAATGCTATCTTTTCACTCAGAGTGAAATCACTGGGGCACCTGACCGGGAAGTTGTTGGAAGCGTTTGCTGCGATGGGGCATAGTGCAAATTTTTGCAGCAATCATACAGTCACCGTTGATGTTAATGTGAAACACATAATTTAAGACTGATTGTTGGAGAGTTACCTTGGCACTGGGCTCACCGAGACGTTGTGGCATGGGAATTGTAGTTGCAACTGCACACCAGGAACATGTTGCAGATGAAGGGATGCTTCTAGAAACAAAACCTGCCATGTCATTCACAGGGCCGAAGATCCTTTGTGTCTAAGGGCACGAGAAGTGTTGCCGTGGTGTAGTGGCTAAGCACGGCAACACTTACACACGTGGATTGTCACGATACAGGGGTTGTGAGTTCGAATCCTACACGTGTCACAATAAAACACCATGGACGAGGAAGGCAACGGGAAACCACCTCATGAATTCCACTTCCCTAGAAAAAAATCAGAGGCATGTCTCGGGTTTCTGCTACCCTCGAAATCGAGTATGCAACGTAGTTTAGAATAACAGCATTTTCATCAAGCTGGACTTGTAAGTAATAACGCAGGTATACTGCGCAGGCGGTCAGGTTTGATGTGCCCTCCCGCACATTTTGCTCTCCACCCTGGGGAGGGGGGGGGACAAAAATAAAAAGCGGAATAAGGAATGTCTAGCAATAAGATAGCAATCAGAATAACCGTCATGCTAAGCTGGGCACAGGATAGGTGTTATTGTGGGATTTTCAAATGAATATTTGCGCTTTTGAGCACTGGACAACTAGACAGCCGGACGTTACAAGTATTGAAACAATTTTCTGGGGGTGGTAAACAGCTTGCTCTAATTGCTCCATGGGTAGCCACCCCATGGCTAGGGGCCTACTTTAAATTGGCACCTGGCGTAAAGCTAGGGGCTGAGTACGACGAGGAAAGGAGCTGGGTACCTACCTTACAAAGCCGTGGCTCAGACTGGCTATCTTTCTATCGAGGCGCCTTCAGTCGCTTTGAGTATCAGTATAATGACGTCACCAGGCGACATGGCTCGGTGACTCAGCCTCATTCAAGTGCGTGTGTTGATACACAAACAAACAAGCAGCCTCCTTGTGGCGCGATCACACATGTTGCCAAATTAAATTGTTGACAAAAACAAAGAGCGGTGACATTTGCACACAAAAGACGTGGATTATGCTGGATTCAAATTCAATTAACCTTGACTGAAAGTCTTGCAGAAAACAAAACGGCAAGGACTTGCAACTCCGATCTGATTGGAGGTGTTAACTTGCGCGCGGAGTTTTCTGCTCAAACCTTAACGTAGTACCTACACATGCGAAGCCGTTTCGTTATAGTCAGGCATAGCAATCGACAGTATGGCTTTTCGGCAGGAAAACGGCATCGAACAAGGCTGTGCGTTGAACAACGGTATGATGAAGGTTTCTATATTTGCTTGATATATTGAAAGTTGTCTCCATAGCCAAGAATTTGTTGAAAGTAGCACTTGTCTGAAATGACCATTGCAGACCCTAGATGAATTTGGAAGGTGTAGCCCTTTGCTATGACGTAGAAGCGAGATTTCTCACGTTCAGATAGTACCATCGCTTCTTTATTGATTATTAGTACTTTATAGCCTTATCGGCTTATTTCTGGTAAAGTTTACCTGCCTTAGTCTTCAGAGATTTCAAATATTCCGGATTATCTATTTGGATGTAGATTAAAGTGACAAGTCTCTGTTGTTTATGTAATCTCCGTAGCACAATCAAGTCCTTCAAAAAGCTTTCAATTCATGCTCTTTACAACATCACCTCTCAATTGGATGATAAAGCCAATGATAGGTTGATGAATGTTGCAAATCTATGAACAGCATGTAATTCTGCAGCAAGATTCGGTGGATTTGCAAGACTTCATCGTTGATAAGCCTAATAACAGTTGTCTTTACCACCTTATTCCATCACAAAATTATTAATTCATAACTTTCTTCAATCTGTGATTTCTATGATAATTGAAAATGGCAGGTTAAAGATAGGTGTAAAACAGATCAATACTGAAACACCACATCAATGTTTACCAGTCCTGTGGTTTGTGCTTCAAGTCCCTCCCAAGCATAGCCTTTGCAAAGAAGGATGAGAGCTACTAGCTCTCTGTAGTTCCAGGAAAAGAAATACAAGTAGGAGCAGCTGTCACAGTGGTTACCGTGTGTTTGCTCTTCAAAAGTCCATGTTGGAGGCATGCTCGTTTGCAATTCTAGATGCCCTAAATCCGTCCACACAGCAGTAAACAGGCACCTTGTGCACAGCTGGGGTTCAAGTGCAGCAAAGAAAGGCACTGACCACAAAACTTATGATACTTTGGCAAGGATAGCATCTCCTGAACAAGGTGTTTCCCAATGCTTGTTTTGAGTTTGGAACTCAACCCTTTTTGTCTCAATGTTCTTGGTTTCCATCTTCCAGCTTTTCCCCAAAGTGAGGTTCACCTGTGTGTGGACTGTCAAGCAGCCAGTCTATATCTGCTTGGCAGTTTTGCTTTGGCTCATGTAGTTGGATTTCCTTCCTGCTACGGACCCCCTTTTGTCACCATTTATAACACTCAAAGGGTACACCAGTTGTGTTCTACTCTGGCAACCATTCATATTTATTTCATCATAACAAGGTTCATATTAATCTAGAATTAGAACCTGCACACTAGCTTTCCTTGAATTCATCTGTGGAATCTGTTTTTTTGTTCCCACCTTGGTATGTTATTCATCTCAAGTGTTCTCAAGCACAAAATACTTCAAGCAGACATCAAAACAAAGCTGTGGTACAATTTGCCTTTAATTTCGTTCCCATTTCATTCACAAGGGAGGGTGTGTTTTATTTATACCGTACATGTACCTTGTTTAGCAGCAGGTGAGATGCGCTTCTGAGGGGTACAACTTGACCAAAGCATGGACTATCAAGGCGCAAAGCACCAGTGATGGCATGCAGAAGTCAAACCACATACCTCTGTCTACAAGGTTGCCATGACACTATATATATGCTATGGGCACCCTGGTGTCACAAATTACCAATGCTTTTTTTTCTAGTGTGCTATGTTGGGGAAAGGCCACGGTGGCCTATACAAAGCCCCAGCAAAGGAAGAAAGAAGGAAGTGAAAGGCTAAGAGGAGAAAGAGATCAGATCAAGTTTATTGATCTTGGATTTAAAGATAGCAAGTTGCAAGATTCAGGAAAGCAAGATGAATGCTACATAATTCTCAAACATGATTGCTTTGATTGTCTTGAATTTCTAATGAAACACCTTCTCTGAGCATGGAATGAATATCATTGCTCTACAGGCCAAAGCAGTCCACAGTGCGAACAGAAAAGCCAGCCTTCAAGGGCTAAAAGATTGTCCAAGAGACTTTCGGCTTACTTCTGTAAGTTGCTTTGTTTGCTTTTGTTTCAATGCTGATGATCAGGAATCATTCTGTACATAAGTGGCTTTACAGTTAATTTACAGTTCACAATGTCACTCTCCGTCCACACACAAAGTCCCCTTTTCCTGAATCTGGAGAACCAACCTTTTAAGGGCTCTTGCTCAATTCTGTTGTTTACAATGTAGGTGTAAGCAGATGTAGATTGCACAATTCAAGACCAAAATCAACATTGCTTTGAAATGCAAGAGCCGTTAAACTGCTACCTTGCAATCATATTTGCAACAGAATTCAAAGCTTAAAATGTATTATTTATCAAAATATGTAAATAAATGTGTTGATATTCAATCGAAAATATCATCTCCTTGCAGCATTTGTTCGACTGGATGAACCAAATCAGGTAGGGGGATTTTCTTGTGGCATGTTTGTTGAATTTTGATTTTGGAAATGCTTTCAATTCAGCCATGTTTCTTATTATCTTCTGGCTTCACTCAGATGCACGGTAAAACCGCAAGTAGCATAAAGTAATCTGGGGCTTTGCCACTATTATGACCGCATTTCATGACACCTCGATCGATTACGCAAATCATCAACTTTCAAGCAGTCTCCCTTTGTGCGTCATTCCAAACCCTTTTGCATTAGTGATAGTTCTGCTGGAATTTTCTCTTCAAAACTACTGATCATCAGGTGCTGTTTAGGCTAACATAATGAAAATTGAATGTAATAAATCATTGAAATAGTGAAAAGTGAAGGGCAGATGGCTTCATTTGCTAGCTGTTCTTGTTTTCCTACCAGCAGGTTAGCTTGATGTCATCTGCCATCAACATACTTGTCAACCTACAAGTTTCTGTTCGGTGATACTAGCATCTCTTGAATCTAATCTTCACAAGATTCATCTTTTCAAAAAGGTAGCCTTGATTTCGCTTTTTCCATGTAGATGTTTCATTATTCTACAGTACTATTAATCGGATGCTGACTTGTGCAAGTGTTTACTCAATGTTGGGCATCGAAGCTGAATATTCTCCAGCAACGCGGACGTCTGAACTTCCGTAAACTGGAATCCAGCCCTAGAATTCTATGCCGTTGTCTTTTACCCAGAAGAATGCGAAACGCTCCCGTCCATTTCAAACATCATTTGTTTTCAAAAGTGTTCTTCGTGAATCATTTCTGACTTCTTGCCCGCAACTCCTTACGTTTAAGTAGTCTAATGAAGGAACTTCAGAATCTAGGTGCTGTCCTGTTTGCTTTTTGCCAGGAATGCTGCCTTAAATTCTCTTATATCTCTTAATTCCTTTTCGCCGGGCGAATTTAAAGCGTGCTAGCAGTGCACTTCATATGGTGCTCAAACTAGAACATTTTTCTCATTCCAGAGGCATTGGAAGCATCACTCAGTTCAGAACCCCACTTCTCTTTTGCACTGCTTTAAGAAAGCACGCCCTCACATACCTGGGAGATTTCAGGAATCGTATGAATGTGGACGAAAGCCTCAAATCCCTGTGCTATCCATACGTGTGCTTATAATTACTAGCTAGCTTGCGGAAGAGCAAATTCCCTTTAGCAGCCGAAAAAATTCTTTTACACCCACCGAGCTCCATGGCTCCGTTGACAATGCTAGGTGGAAAATGCTCTGTTCTTTGATTTTTGATTAATAAATACCAAAGAAAGAAGTACGGGTGAAAATGGCCTCGTTGCCTCAAGCCGAGATGAGGCTCCGACGTGTTACGGATTTTCCTTTTGAATTCACCCCATGTCTCGTTCTGTTCTTGGTCTTTAAAGCAACGTTATTGTTTTGTTTGTTTTCCTGGGATTCTTGTTTTCTGGATTCAATAGTATAAGATCTGGACAAAGAGAAATATGTTCATTGATTTTCGTGTGTTCATATTACCAAAAAAGCTAATTTTGGCTGCTAAGAAAAAGGTGACCAAACTTGCAGGTGGCAGGTGAATGTGGATATATTTAAAGTTAAATCTGGCCAACAGAACAACAGGTCTCTTGTTCATTCTGGCTCCAGGCTTCTGTAATCAAAGCCTCTTTATCTTACTGCCCTTTAAAAGCATAAATTGAAGCCATGGTTGTTGTCTCGTTCCCTTCTCCACTCACTTCTCTGTTCCATCGGCGAAACGCTACTGACATTGCTATGCAACCATTACTACTTCATCGTTCTTAAAATTTCACGTTCAATCTTCAACAAGACTCGATCTTGAGCTTGGCAAACACCATAAATAGGCCGTCAGGCTTTTTTCCAAGGGAAGTCGGATTTTTATATGGTGGTTTCCAATTACCTTCGCCACCTTTTTTTTTAGTGAGTTATGTTGAGGAGAGGCCATGTTGGCCTATACAAAGCCCCAGGAAGCAAGGAAAGAAAGAAAGAAAGAAAGAAGAAAGTGAAAGGCTAAGAGTAGAGAGAGATCAGATCAAGTTTAGTGTTTAGTGTACTCGATTTCGGAGCAGAGACCAGAAACAGGATGCCGAATTCTTTAGAGAATTGGATTCTATAAGGTGCTTCCCGTTCACCGTATAGGATTCCTTACCCGAAACTCCAACTTAACTTCGCACACTTGAGCAACTATAATGCGGCGCGATTGCCTTCCTTTCTCCATGAAACATCACATGCTACTCCCATCGATTGGAAAATAAGAAGGGCAGAGCATCTGGCTTCTTTGTCAAACAACGTTTTCTCTCCGTCAGAATTTTTCCCTCTGTCTTCATGTTCCTTGGATTGTTGTTAGACAAAAACACCTTTTGTTTCTTTACCGCGTCTGCTTTATCAAATCAATTTCTATATTTGATAGGTGTGGGTAGCATTTTTTGTTACGATCTATGTTCTCAATGGCTTGTGATTAGAGCCATAACAGTTGCCTCGCCACGCACAACGGATGTTCCTTGGATTGTTGTTAGACAAGAACAGCTTTTGTTTCTTTACCGCGTCTGCTTTATCAAATCAATTTCTATATTTGATAGAAATGGGTAGCATTTTTTGTTACGATCTATGTTCTCAATGGCTTGTGATTAGAGCCATGACAGTTGCCTCTCGAAGCATAACGGTCCAAATTTTCGCTATGTTTGAGTTTCCCAAGTTTACATTTATTTTGATGCTAGCTATTTAATGTTCCTGATCTGCATGTTTAAAGGAATATGAAAAATGCGGCGTTAGTTTTTTCGCTCATTGAAACGGTCCAAGTGTTAGCTAGTCGCTATGATAACGTGGCATAGAAGCTGTCTCTTCTTTATCTCAACGATGCCTTTAGGGCATGTGCGAAGAATCAGTGGATATCTTGAGAGTTGATGGAAGCTATGGCGTGCGTTTTATGAATTTGACTTTGTATTAACAGGTTGACGCAATTTCTCAGCCCATCCCTGATTACGTTTTTCTCCGCCGTTTGTTCCTCCCGGTTTGACGTTCAGCTATACAAGTATTATACACTTGGATAATATGACTTCTGCTATCCCATCTTTGCACAAAGTGGCGTCACGTCCATTCAGTGGCAGAGCAATCTACGTCACGTTATTTTGCATTTTCGCATGCAAACTCAGCATAACACGAAGAGTCACCACACAGATCGGAGAGCTTCGTACAGTTCTGAGACTTGAGGATCTCAAGTAAACTTTCAGCTGTCTTAAGTGCTAGCACCTGTCATTTTTGAGTATTTGAATCGAACCTCCAGGGGATAAGAGCCCATTGAAACACCATTGACTGACTGGTGTCTCCAGTTGCTGCTGCTGCTGCTGCTGCCACACAACTCCACCAACGCAATCGCATCCGTCCAACAAAGCACTTTGTTCAGTAAGTTTGTTCATATTACACCGACATGCTATCCTCTCCGACTCTCACGTAATTGCTTATGTATTTGCTGCATTGTAAACAGTGCTTCGTCCATTACTCATTAAAGACCAATGCTTTCTTGTGAATACAACCTCGAAGATAAACAATAATATTATTTCACATTTCGGTCAGTCTGCAGCCGCATTCGTTTGCGAAACGTTTCGTAATAAAATTGATTCAGACCTTTTCCGTTCTGCGTCTTCAAATATACGAGTGAAGGTGGTCACATCTTACACTTAAGTTCTCAGTTTGATATCGCATTTTAGACATTCTGTTGTCAAAGCCAGGTGTGTGGAAGGTTTAGTGTAGCTTAATACTGCCTTTACTCCATGATTTTCCCGACCGTGAGGATTAATCGCTCCGGTTGTTAACGCGAAATTTGAAATTCTCTGAAAATCAAGACTTCTAAATGATTCATGCCATTCTTACTTGGAGATATACATTAAGTAACCTCGAAATCACCAGAACTTATGATTTCTTAAACGAGGACACACGCTCATAACATAATTCTTTTATAAACGCGTATTCTCATTCTAGAGATCATTGCTTTCTGGTTGAAAACAGGAGAATTATGAAGTGCTACCACCTGTATTATTATGTAGGCCTATGCGGGTTAAGACAGCCGTTTTTACTATGTAACTGGGCTGTGTTGGATGATTAGAATGCAACCAATATCCCCATAGCTAGCAATGGAAGCCCTTTGAAATCGTGTCCAATGCTCCAAGGTCATCAGAAATTATTTCGACCTCGCTACACCGCAACATTTTTTTCAACTCCTGTTTTAGATCTTGGCGTGGCCAAGTTGCTCAGAGGCATCGTTTCGAATCTTGCAGGGTATTCTCGTCTGGGTTCGAATCCCGTCATCGAAACCACTAATCACAAGCCAATATCTAACTCAGCGGTCCATCCTCCCGAGGTAGGTAAATGAGTACCCAGAGGTAACCCTGAGGGCACAGGCAGTAATGCCGCAGGCCCACTTCGGCTGTATATAGCTGCCATAAACCCATTCTGCGTTAACAAATGAAAAGGAAAGAATGCGATCCACTGTTTCACGTCATTTTCCAATCACTCTCGTGACACGTAGGCATCCACTGTCCCTCACAGTTCAAGTTCGCATGTCTCTCTCCAGAACTACATTATTGGTTAGGCTTGTTCCAGAGCCGTATCCGTTTGGGTACCGATGTCTCGTGGCAGTTTTAATTTTTCAGTTTCCGCTTTTGCTGCTGGCCTACGCTCATACCATCTTTCGTTGTGTTCAAGATTAAAATTCATAAACATTTGCCAGTGTATCACTGTGGCTATTATGCCATGCCTCCAATGATTTTATTTACTCTGGGCAAGATTTCTGAATTCAGAAATTAAGAGCGGAAAGGTTTCTTCCCGTTTTCCATGCATCATCCAGGGGGGAATTGCGGTGGCGATGCGGTTGTTCTACGGTGGCGCTTTGCCATTTATTGATTGCAGACTCATCATGAATCATTTCAGCGATACTATTCAAAGCAGGTCCCAGACTGATTGCAGCTTTATTAAGCTGAATCTGGTGACCTGTATGAATAAAGTATTATTATTGCAATTATTATTATTATAATGCAACAACATTTTCCTCGTTTTTAAACTGCTCGTTATATGCCGATCTTCCATCTTTTTTATCTCCAAACTTAATCACCGGTGACTCTCTCAGATCAGACCTTGTCTTGATAACCAAAAACCTTTCTCTTTACATTTTGGAACTTGCTCTAGGGTTCGAATCCAACATGCAAATAAACAGCAACCGCAAAGCAACGAAATGCAAAACCCTCATTGCCGACCTCAATTCTACATACCCCGACATCAAATTTTCAATTGTAAATCTTTCGATGAGTGCTTTGTATTTCACGTTAAAGATCGATCAAATTATCGTTGTATCGAAGCAGATAGCCAGTTGTACACTACCTGTGACTTTAGAGGTGTATAATTGTAGATTTTGACTATACTTATTGAATTGAAGTTTAAAAAAAATAATTGTAATGTAGATTTTTGCTTTTCAAACTTTTCCTCCGTTTTTCCTTAACGCTAGTTTCATCTTTCCCAATTTTATTATCCCATCAGTTTCTTCTTCCTTTGGCACTTTTTACCAGCTGTTGCCGACAGACAATTCATTTCAGTAAGGACACAGTCTTCAGCACTCATCAGATATTGTCCTCCTTCGGCGCATCTTGTGTGCATTCGATTTATGTGACCTTTCTATGTGATGTGTTTCAAGCAGCTTTCTTGTTTTTCCAACAAGTCGCTGTGATTCTTGTATATTCCATTCAACAGCACCATCGCTCTATCTAATTATAGGGATCAGTTTTTCATATTTGCGATTCTACTTTGATGTCAAAGGTAGACATTTGGACGCTGAGAAGCTTTTTGCATATCAATCCATGGTGGAGGAGCTTGGATGATTGACTATATCGACAGAAACGTTTCTCTGGTAGGGGAGGGACATTGCGGAACAGTCTACCATCCATAGCAAAGCGGGCATATACCCTTGCCACCTTTAGAAGCAGTATTCATTCTTTTTATTTTTGTTTGCACGCTTTAAATTTCTCATATATTTTAGATATTTTCCTGTTGCACTTGTCATTCTTCTTGTAAAAGGCTTTTTAGCAGACAGTATTATTGTAATTAGTTTATCACTTGAGTCTAGAGTTTATGAGACGTGTTTTGTATTTAGATGGAGGATCCCTTGAAAAGCAGCTAGGAATGAATGGCTACCCTCCTTAAATATTTTTAATGATAACGGTAATAATAATGGCTTGTGAGCAAGTGACTTACCATTATGTTCTCCTCAAACGTGCTATTTCTATGCTCCTAGCAAAACTGTTTCAAGATTAGATAGATAGACCTCGGTACCAACCATTTAATTAGATATGGACCCGAGGTTCACCGCATTCATATTCTTTGCCGCAGCCTGAAATTAAAATCTGGCTTCCTTTAGCAATAAAACAAAAGGTGTGACGCATCTTTCGAGTTCTGTGTATTGTTTTTAGTAACTACCTTTAAATCGTGGTCACTCTTACATGCATCTCGTGTTTTCCTCACGTTTCACAGTCGCTACAACGGAGCAATTTCTACTCATTTCAACGCAGGATTCGTAATAGATTTTCCACTTCTTCTTGCAGCTGACTAGTTCGAATCCAAGCGTGGACTTGCCCGCGTCGCTTCCCGAGCACTCCCATCCTCGCTTCTTCATCGGCAACGTGGGAATGCGAAGGTCGCGTGCAATGTCAGAGTCCGATTCGCTGAGGCGAAAGAAGAAAGACGAGCAAATCGTAAATGGGAATCGTGCATCGTGTGGCTTAGATCTGAAGAATTACGCCAGCGCTTTGATTGAAGAACCAAAGAATGCGCACAGATCTGTCAGAAGAGTCTCATCACTCCCAATTACGACAACAATCTCTGTAAGTCTTTTTTAATTTTTGACGTATATGTATTGACGTTAATGAGATAAAATGCCCTTAACCTGCTTCCCTATCTACTAATGGATAATGAAAAGCTTTTTGCTTGTCGATCAGTATCCAGGTCCTCCCTCTCGATGTTCAAGTTTCTCTTCACCCTTAACTTTCCACCAAGCGATAAAGGGATACCGGCTACAATGTCAGGGGTGAAATGCGATCAGGAAGTTTAGCTGGTCACACTAACAAAGCCGTGAGACTGGATGATACTTCACTAACACGGTGTTCCCCGTCACTCGCTTTTAGGATGGGAC
>OZ032121.1:1532778-1535278 GCA_964026355.1 Pseudorhiza aurosa
CAACAACCGATCCGGTGCGAAGGATCCTCTTGATTGTGTCCAATGGAAGTCAAGGCCACGGTATCCACGATAGCATAACAAGAGATTGGTAGCATACTATACCCTTAAGCAAAGCTGAGTCCAACATTCGAAGCGAGCGTCCGGGAGCAGAAGGAAGACAAGATGTTCCTTAAAATGCATCTTCTAGGGGTGAATGAAGATTTGTCAGATAAGGTGGGGATTGGGCAGTGAAACTTGGAAGGGTTTGATTGAGTCGGGCTTCTATTGTTTCTGACACGCCTCAGAGTAACAGGCGTGCTCGAGCTACCAAGCCAATTATCCCCCCCCCCCCCGAATTTTGCAGACGGCAGTGGCTATTATCCGCAATATCAACGAGAATTCTTGATACTCCCATAAATGTTGCCCTTTGCCAGTTGGACTTGTTCCTTATTTTCAAACATAACCTGAGACTATTTTGTTAATTTGAATAAAAATGTTAGCAGAAATTGACAAATTTAACTTAATTTATGCTTCTAAATGTGAACAGTTTTACGTAGTTATTACCTTTTTTTGTTATAAAACTTTATTGTAACCTATCATAGTTCTAGATACCAGGCCCTCTTGATGACAGCATTTCACGTGTTGAAGAGTTAGCCCTGTGTAAACATTGTCATTACTGTTATTCTTATTATTAGCCATGACTCTGTTTTAAATTTCCTCGCCACCTCGATAAAAGCAATTAATAGATCTTCTCTTTATGCGGATATACCCAGCTTTCATTCGCCACCCATTCTAATTGGAGACGAATTACGGCCGGATTTACTGCTCAAAACTAACGATAACTCCCTTCACGTATTAGAGCTAACAGTCGGTTTCGAAACTAACCTTGCTTCTAACTCTACTAGAAAAAAGAATAAGTACGCCCCTCTCCTATCCGAACTCAAAAAAACAATTTAAATCTGCCCAGTTTGTAAATCTCTCCATCAGCGCCTTAGGCATCTTCAGCAACTCCTGTACCTCTTTTCGTGAAATGTGCAATTCCTTTTCCATCGAACCGCAACATAGACGCTTCCTCATCTCCAAACTTTCCACTACAGCCATTCGAACCACTTAATACATCTTTTGCTGCAGAAACAATCCTGACCTTCTTTCCTATTAGATCTGCCCAATGCTTTCGATTTGATATCCATGTCATAGGTATTTCCATTCATTTCATCATTTCTCCCATGGTATTAGTTTTATTTTGTTAACTCCAAGTCAGGCAAGCCAATTCCAAACTACCTATGTATTATAGAGGTTTGTAATTGTAGTTTTAATTGAATTTGAGTGAAAGGTTTCCATTATCATTGTATATGTATCGTCCTCTCCTCAAAGATCTCAACTGCGACCATCGACAAGTCCAATTCATTAACCTATCCATGAGCTGCTTTGGCATTTTCGGCCAGTCATCTGACTCTTTTCTGGAGATGTGCAAACGCATTGGAATCGATCACAGCCATCTCAATTATAACTTAAACAAAATCTCATCAATCGTTATCACATCTATCAACTTTCCACTATAGCCATTCGTACCACGTATTACATCTTTTGCTCGAGAAACAAACCTTGGTCTAGCCCGGAACTTCTTTCATATTATCAAATGTTTACTAAATAATACAGCTTTTTCTCTTTTTCTCTATCTTTAATTGATCGTTGTTAGTCGTTGTAAGCCAGCCAAGTGCAAGTTACCTTTTTAGCGAGACTTGTATTTGTAACGTTTTAAGTATTTGATATAAGAATGAAGTTTGGAAAAAAAAGTATAATTTTTTATGTAAGTATCATTTTAACGTAAATTCTATTTATGTTAATCTTTCAGCCTTTTAATTTGTTTAATCTTCCGCTACAAATAAGATCATTCAAGTTTGTATCTTCTATGCTCAATTCAATTATTCAACGATTATAGTATCTTAGCAAGCCCTATTGAAAATCAACCCTTAGATTGACGTTGCTTCCGTGCTTGAGGAATTCAAATTAAATCAAATTAACAATCTAACTTATTCTAATCACAAGGGGGGTGGCAAGGGACTCAAAACGTACGTCTTTTGTGATGTGCCCAAAATTTTTTTAAATTGGGAAGGGGGGAAGTGGGAGACGTCTCTACTCCGGTGTTATCCGGGTATTGATTATTCTTAAGCAAACACTTACTTCTCGCTGATGATTTCGTTCTCATTTTCTAGAGTAAACAACATGTTTGTTGCCCTGAAAGAGATACGACTGCAAGAAGAAGAAGGCGCGCCCTTTACAGCTATTAGAGAAGGTTTGTCTGATGTCATCTGTGTACTTTAAACACTATTGGTTAATTGGTATAAGGTGTAAACTGGCCTAATCAAACCAAAGTTAAAATATAGTAATCTATTCTTAATCTCTCCTTATACTGTGTCACTAATCTGGCACCTTGAAACTAAAAGAGGAGCCTTATCAAGCATTTCAAAGACTTCCCCATTAATGGAGAGGCCAGAGCAAAAGACAGAAGATTCTTTTG